>VUQI01033191.1:0-16766 GCA_015106735.1 Paratilapia polleni | reverse complement strand
TCAAACAAAGCTGAGCTGCTTGAATTCTTGCACCAGGAATGGCATAAAGTCACCCAACAGCAATGTGAAAGACTGGTGGAGAGCATGCCAAGACGCATGAAAGCTGTGATTGCAAATCAGGGTTATTCCACCAAATATTGATTTCTGAACACTTCCTAAGTTAAAACATTTGTAGTGTTGTTTAAAAATGAATACGAACTATGTTTTCTTGTATTATTTGAGGTCTGAAAACACTGGACCTTTATTGGTATTTTGACCATTTTTCAGTTTCTGCAAATAAATGCTCTAAATGAAAATATTTGTATTTGGAATTTGGGAGTTATGTTGTCAGTAGTTTATCGAATAAAACAAAAGTGTTCATTTTACTCAAACATATACCTATAAATAGCAAAATCAGAGAAACTGATAATTTTGCAGTGGTCTCTTAATTTTTTCCAGAGCTGTATATCTCAGTTTTTCTTTGTGAAGTCAGGGTAAAGCCATAAGTGAATCAGTATTTACATTTTCAGTCCATCTGTCATTTGATTTCAATCAGTTCAAAAACAGAAAATATTTACTCTGCTAATGCAGAAAATCCTTACCCTTTGTTTGAAAAGATGAAAAACAAATCAATTATCAAAGTATATGTAGGAGGAGATTAATTTTCTGACACCTAATAATGTAAAATTTTCAGCTTGTAGTTGAGTCAGTTCAGTGAACGAGCAAAATATATGTCTGTCATTGTTACAGTACACACTACAATGATCATGCTTGTTTGTTTTGTCACAACTTGCTATAACTTCTCTATATTCACTTTTACATACATATAATACAAAGGCATGTGTAACTGTGCTGATAACGGTGGTAGACTGTCTGCTTTATTGCTGGGAGGGTGAATGACAAACGGACGGATGGAGCTGGCGAGGAAGTGGGGGGATGCAGATTAAGCAAGAGGGCAGAGGGCTTGCACTTTCATTGGCTGCTGTAATCAGGTGGATGAGGGAGAGGAGGAGGAGGAGGAGGAAGAGAAGGAGGGGGTTGAGGGAGCTCATAATGCTGGTGATGAGAGGCTTTGTAACAAAGTCATGTTTCATGTCAGAGACGTACGAGAACACGTCTGGTAATGTGCATCTGGGACATAAAAGATGGAGGAAGTTATATTCCCCTCTCTTCCTCTGTTGTCGCCCTCCTGCTGTTTTCCGCTTTCATTTTCCTCATTTTCACCCATCATCGAGGGCTTATATACAAAGTCCCGCTGTTCATCCTGCAGCTGTCTCAGGCCATCCATCTCCATGTTCACTTCTTCTCTAGTTTAGTCGCTCTCTGTGTTCTCTTGGCATTATTTTAGTTCTCTTCCCTTTTTCTCTCTTCACACCTGTTTGAAAGCAAAGTGCGCTCTCAGAGACAAGTGAGAACACAGGAAACCTTTTATCTGTTTATTCTCCACTTTTTTCACTTTGTGCCTTCTTATCTTCTCCTCCCACGCCGCTCCACCACTGCCTAGCATACATAAATGCATCCATGTGCTCATTCAGCACGTCAAGTTTAAGACATGCTACGCATTCTTGACAAGGTTATATAAACGAGGTCAGGGGTTGGCAGCTCCCACTGACCGCAAAAAAACAATCACCAACACCCCCGCTCGTTCTCCAACTCTAAAGGTACTTTAACATTTTAAAAACATATGAAGCTGCTGGGTCAGGTGTTTTTAGGTGTGCCATTTGCACTTAAAGATACAAGAGAGCTAGTCTGTCTGAGAATAAACACACACTCTACATTTAGCTTACAGACAAAAGGGACCCCATTTTGAACGATGCAACCTTTAGCTGACACTGCTTTAAGCACTCACATGCCCTCGCACGCTCACAGTGTGAAAATGGCAGCAGACCAACCTGGAGGCTGTGGACTCAAAAACCTCATAAGTATGAGGCTGTGGCTGGCAGCAGCATGAAGTCATGTGTCAGTCACCTTGACCTCAGCGCTGCTGTTGACATTAACAACTGGCACATTTCACAGATTTTCCATCATAAAACGCACCCTGCGGGTCGAAATGATATTTTTATGTGCGTGTGTGTATGAGAATGGGAGAAATAATCCATTTATGCTTGAGCGTGAATTGATTTGACAGTTCCAATGGATTATGAATTCCAGCACAGGATTTCTGGATGCATATAAAGAAAATGTATTATTAAAATGGCCTATAAGGAGTTTTTGTGTTTGTTCATTGTTTTATTAAGGAGATATGTGCCTATTAATACAGTGGTCAACTTAAACTCCTTCTCTAAATATGAAAACAGATAATGAATGACAGTGTTGTCAAATCGGTACTGTGCAAAAGTCTTGAGTCACCCCCTCATTTCTTAATGTTTTGGTAGGAAAATGCGAAATGATTTGGCATACCTCAGCCTTTTCTCCCTGTTTCCCCTCCTTAAGAATGGCTTCTTGACAGTTATTCTATCACTGAGATCATTTCTGATGAGTCTTCAGCGAGCAGCAAATGGATCAACTGAAGGTCCAGATGCATCTCTCAGGTCCTGTGTCAGGTCTTTGGATTTTTCCTATTTCTTAATGACATGACTTTCAGATACTGTTCATCTGCTGCAGATGTTTCTTTAGGCCTGACACTTCTTCTTTTCTCCTCCACTTGTCCAATTTCCTCAGATTAACTTTGATAAATTGTCTGTTATGTGTAGACACAACACTGATTCATCCCTTGAGTTAGGTGGCTTTTCAATGCTCGAATGATTCATAGGTCAGTCTTAAGTGGCTTAACAAACAAACAAAAAAACATTCCTCTGAAAATGTTCAGGTACAAGGACTGGACTGAAAATGAGTGAAACAGCAGCCAATGTGCAAAGAAAAACTTTGAAAGACCTTCAGAAAGCCTGCAGAACTATTGCTCAAGACCACTTTAAAAATTACAAGAAAGTCTGGCTCGTTGGAAGCAAAATATAAAGAAATGAGGGGTGGCTCAGTACTGTATAAGGGCTGAATAGTACTCTTCACTTAATAAACACTTAATAAATGTCCTCATATGGATCAGCCTCAACTTTAGAATCACAGTCCTAATACTGTGTGGGCCTCCCTCGTGCCGTTAAAATAGCTCTAACCCATCGAGGCGTGGGCTCCACGAGACCTTTGAAGGTGTCCTGTCGGTATCAGGCACCAAACATTAGCAGCAGATCCTTTAAGTTCTGTAAGATGCAAAGTGAATCTGATTTGCTTTTCCAGCACATTGCACTGATTGATGCAGGCTATACAACACCTTGAACACTTTGTCATGTTCCTCAAACCGCTGCAGAGTTGCAGGGTGCATTATCCTGCTGAAAGAGGCCACCGTCATCAGGCAAAAAACATTGCCATGAAGGGATTATTGAGATTATTGTTAGGTAGGTCAAGAGTGAACTTCCATGCTTGAGTTGCCATAACTGTGATATTAACTCAGACAAGGTAGAAAAACCTCTAAAGGAGGTTTCACATTTTGGGTGAATATTTCCTTCTCTTACTTGCTGAGAGGCTTGATACCACTCTCTCTACTGCTCTTTGTAAGATAATAAAAATCCCTTTGGCGAGTCTAATTTTATCCAAAGTGAGGCCAATCTGCCCACCAGGACCCCTAAAGCTCATAAATCAACACACCTGAACTCCTTATTACAGTGTGTACAAATATTTGTCATTTATTGCTTTTTTCCACAGGAGACTATGGCAAGACTAACTAACAGTTTCCTACTGTTTACAGTCTTTATGCTAAGCTAAACTAATGGGCTTCCAGCTATATCCTCATATTGCTTATTGTCCAAGCATGAGAGTGGTGTTGATCAGGTAAATAAGTTAAACTGCTCCTTCAGAACGCTCAGTATGACCTTTCTTGTGTGTGTGCGTGTCTGTGTGTGTATGTGACTGCCGGTTTTGCTGGCCACTTCCTCTATAAACAAAAGTAAATGATCGTGCTGGGCTAAACCAACAACAAACAAGAGACCGCTGCCTTTCAGATGAACTTTTGAACCAAACGGAACCACAAACCAAGCTTAAATTGATGCTTAACCCCAAACCATTCACTGCTGTTTGACTTTGTTCTGGGCAGAATGAGCACAACAATAAAAAGGGATTAAGTGGAAGCTTTTTTTTTTGTTTGTTTGTTTTTTAATATTGGTGACTTCTGAGCCAAGCATAATGCAGATCACAAAGACTGTCTCTACATGCCAGATGTTCATGCTTCCTCTTAATTTATATTGTATTGCTCTTTATGTACATCCCCTTTCAGTGAACCTGTAATCATAAGCCTTCCTTTGCATTCAGAGTTGACAAAACAATCTTTTCCCAAGGTTCACTTACTCAGCTCTCTTCGAGCTTTCGACTTGAATGTCATGGAAATTACTTTCCATCTACTTCTGCAGTTGACTGACACCTGGCTAGTGAAGAAGGCATTATGATATGGCCGAAAGGTCCAGAACAAGTTAATTAGAGGACGTTGAAAAAAATTTTGTTAGCTGAACTGCTTTTAGCACTTTCATAAATGTTTTTCAACTACAAATCCAAGTGCTGGCTAGTTTGAACTGGCTTGAATTTTAACTTTATGACACATTTAATCATTTTATATAGGGCTAAAGTTTGTTTTCTGACCATGTTAAAAAAATAGTGTGTGAATATGGAAAATTATTTTCAGCTTCAGGTATGTGATGCCAAATCTAAGCCTGTTTCTTTAACAGCAACTGCAGCATTTCATAGTTTAAACTTGCAAGCTCCTCCACAACGTAGCTCTGAGCACCACTAATGGAGCAGTGATTGCTTTATTCATGTGATTGCAGATTGTTAATAAAATCAACCACCCTTGTGTCTTCTTGCCTCCCTGCAGCCTGTCCTGTGGGCTACTTCAAGTCAGTTTCGGGCTCTCTTCCCTGCACTGTGTGTCCATCCAACAGCAGAACCAGCCAGGAGGGATCGAGTGTGTGTGAATGTCGCAGTGGCTTTTACCGGGCAGCCACTGATGCCAACTCTTCTGCCTGCACAAGTGAGCTTTGTCTGTTTGTTTGTTTATGCCTGGCTCTCTGCGAGGCGTTCAAGGGGCCTCACTGGAGTCATTTGTCATTTGCTCAGACTGTGAGAACCATGATACACAGTCAGTGACCAAAATCCTTTCTCTTCAAAGGATATTTTAATCTTTAAATTGCGCCAATAGGAAAACCTGTTAAGCATTAGGTTTCTTTGCTCGTTTGGCTTAAATTGCCTCACCAGCAAACTATTTGATAAAGTTCTTTCCATTACTTTTACTTGGATAAATGTCTTTGCCAGCCTGCAGCTTCTTTCATATCTTAAACTTTTTAGCAGATGCTTCCATCTCAGAGTCCACCACTTACATTACGTGTGTCAAACTCCTCCCATTCCTTCTATCTCTGTTTTCTCCTCAGCTCCTCCGTCTGCTCCAGTCTCTTTGTCCTGGGAGTACGAGAGTGGCGATGGTGGGGTTTCCTTAAGGTGGCGCCCTCCAGTGGACATGGGAGGCCGCAGTGATGTGTGGTACGGGGTGGTGTGTCGCATCTGTCCATCACCCACCTTCACCAACCCGGCTTCGTGCTCCTGGTGTGGGGAGGGCGTCACCTTCAGCCCCTCCCAGACCAACCTGAAACAAACCAAGGTCACCCTCAACAACCTGCTGACCAGAGTCACATATCTCATACAGGTGCTGTGGAAAGAAAGGAAAAAATTCTCTCTTATCTCAGTGTAAAAATCTAAAATTGTCTGTGAGCGTTGGATTTATAGTATTAACTATTTTGAACTGCACTTCTTGGATTCTTCTGTGATTGTTTAAGCATTTCCTGGACCCACAGATGAAACAGGTCCACTGTGCTCTATTATTATATTATAAGCGCCGCATCAGCAAATACACACTAACATTTATTATTTAGCTTGGCATAGCTTGACTAAACCATTGCTTATTTCTTATTCATAATGGACAGATATTTCCCATTTTCTAGCGTTTGTTGACCTGACATAGTGGACGCTGCGTCTTTGTTTCTGAAAAGCTGAAGCATGTCATAAATATAAATAGAAAAAAAGGCTTTGAAATTCACATCTGTGTGTTATTCGTATTGACAGGTGCAAGCCATGAATGAAGTGTCAGCTTTGAGTCCTTTTCCAGTTCGATACTCAAGCATCAATTTCACTACGAGCCAGTCAGGTGAGAACAGGACCGAGAGGATGAAAAAGATGAGATGAAAGAGGAAGAGATGCTCTGATGATGATGATGATGTTTGTGTAGATACTGTGTGTGTGTTTGTGTGTGTGTGAGTGTGTGTGTGTCTGGGGTTTCTCTCTCTCCCTGCCCCTCTCTTTCAGTCTCTCTGCTCCATGTTTTCTGCTCCTGTTCTCTGAACGGGAGGTTGCTCGAGGTTACAAAATCCTGTCAGATCCCATTATGGTCTCTGTGGAGGAAGAAAGGGACAAATGAGAGATGGGAAGACAAAGAGACAGACAGAAAGAAAGATGAAAGCAGATGAGTGGGCAGAGGAGAGGAGAATGGGGCATTGTGCACACCAAGTACACCATTATACAATTTTCCAAGAAACCGATAAAGATTGACTAGGAGATTCAATGAGCCTACATTATCTAAAATCTTCTTGTGTGTGCTCTCAGAGCTTATTGATCAAATGAATGGAATGCTGGAAAGTTCTCTTTAACTGTTCCCAGCTCAGTGACTGTAACTAGATCCTGCTTGGCGCTCCATAAAAACTCCTACTTCACTTTTACGTGCCACTGAATTCCCTCTACATGTTTTGTAACACTGCCCTCATGTGGTCACTGTTACTTCAGCACAGCTTTTCTGTTTTAATAGTTACGTGATGATGGGTCATCTCTTGTCTCCCACAGTTCCCAGTACAGTTCCTATGATGCACCAGCTGAGCCGGGCCCCAGACTCCATCACTCTATCATGGCCTCAGCCAGACAGGCCTAACGGAGACATCCTGGAGTACCAGCTCAGATACTATGACAAGGTATGCTTAGTGAAGTCACACATATCCTGCAAACACTGTTTTGACAGCAACGTTGCAGTTTGATACCAAAACTGTTCTGTGGTTATGAGGGGATGTTGTTGTTTTTTTAATAGTGGTCCAGTCAGATCCTCCCTTTCAACCCAAGAAATACTGATAGTTATTGCTAAAAATATGAAAATGTGTGTGTATTAAATTTTAACACAACTTATTTGGTTATGAAATGGCTGTGATGAGACAACCGCAATATCATCTCTACATACATCGACTAGTCTTGCCAGAAACATATGTTTTAAAATGCCAATTTATGTATATTTAGTATACATAAATTGCCTCTCACCTTTGAGGACAACATGGTCCATTCCCGGACATCCCGGTGAAGATGGTCTGGGGTCTGAAAGGTTAGCTCTCTCCATCTCTCAACTATGCAAGGTAGATGCTGGAAATGCATTTTTCCAGGACGATTAGTCACTGTCCATCTTAGACCCCAGATCCAATCAGCCATGGGATCCCACTTCTGACACAAAGCTTGTTGTGGAAATCTGAAATAAATCAAGGTGCACACAACCGGGTTGTCTTTATGAGTTTTATTTACCTTTGCAAAGGGGTCAACCAACAGTACAGACAGTATGACAGCAGTCTGCATGCTTTTTGACCAAGAGGAAATGTAAACCTAGAATATTTATAGAGACATGTTACTTATCTGCCATGGTCACAGAATGCTGTCAGAACACTGTGTAATAAATGATAACTCATACATCAACATGTGGTAAATCTGCAAGACTACATGGAGACAGAATAAGACAATATGGAGCTTTTCATTCGGTAAGGTCAGCTTGACACAGAGAAGTAGCAGAATCTTAGAATTTTCCATTACAACACTCAACATTAGGTACACCTGTTCAACAGCTTATTAACACATATATCTAATCATGGCAGCAGCTCAATGCATTTAGACATGCAGACATGGTCAAGACAGCTTGCTAAAGTTCAATCCGAGCATCAGAATGGTGAAGAAAGGTGACTTAAGTGACTGAATGTGGCATGGCTGCTGGTGCCAGCCAGCTATCGACCAGTGCTGTGTACTTTATTAGTGAGCTGGCCTTCCTCAGTAGGATAAGATTCAGCTGTTAAGAGCATAATGTTGCTGTTATGACGTTAATATGCAGTTTGTTTTATTTGATAAAAGTGTAATATGCAAAGATTTACTAGAAAGTCCAGAAAGAACATCTAACTCATGTTCATGAAGGACATCGAGCAGACAGCGAGGTATTGTTGCAGGTATTTGATGTGCATTCAAACAACAAGAATCACTTAATGTTCGCAGGTGTATATGCACACAAAAGCACACTTTACTGAGCATATTGGCCATGTTTATACACAAAATGAACAGACTTAAAACAACAGTCCCTTAATGTCTTCCTCCTGTGTCCCTCAGGGTTCAGATGTGGACAGTGCATTGACTGTGTACAGTGAGACCAACACAGTGACCGTCAAGTCTCTGATTCCCGGTTCCATCTACGCCTTCCAGATCAGAGCTCGAAATGAGCGAGGCTACGGCCCCTACAGCAACACCATCTACTTTACAACGCTGCCTCTGGGTAAAGGACACACTCATTCATTTCTTTATTTATCATTTTTCTTTCATTTTAAGAACAGGAAAGGCATGATTACACAAAAAAATTACAAAAGGACATGTTGGCATAAACAGTAAAACAAGTGTACATGCAGCAGTTTGTGGTGTATGGGAGGGAGTGTTGTGTGGGTGTGCACAACTCTACTTAGTACAGAAGTAAGCATTTAAAAGGAAAAAAGAAAAGACAAAAGCTGGCATTTTAGAAAAGCATTCATTTAATTTAAGTGCTGTTGCATTCATCTCAGTAAAAGTGTATTATTGTAATTAATGCACAACTTAACTAGTGGCTCTTGTCATATTTTTTGCACAAGGCCTTATCATTTACAGTAAAAAAAATAATGAGAGTAAGACCTGATGAAAAAGTTAGAATGGTGTGATAAAGTAGGGAATGGAAACTAGGGATAAACTAGAGAACTAAGGAATAAATTGTGAATAATTCATAGCCAAAAGAAACATGAGAGAGAGATAGGAAAGTGAATCAATGCACTGTAGTACATAATACTAAATTAATGTCAACTTAAATTTTAATCAGGTCCTGCAAGTGAGCATGCAATCAAGTGAGCATGCATCCCAGAAATACAAAACCAGCTCTTAGTGACTTGAAGGTCCAAAGTTACACTATATGGACAAAAGTACTGGGCCACCTACATGTTACATTTATAGGAGCTTCTTGGCCATGGAAACCCATGCCATTTGTGGTGGCTGTGGCTCAGGAGGTAGAGCGAGTTGTCTACTAATCGGAAGGTCAGTGGTTCGATCTCTGGCTCCCCTAGTCTGCACGCCAAAGTATCCTTGGGCAAGATACTGAACCCCACGTTGCCCCCAATGCATTCATCGGAGTGTGAGTGTGTGTGAATGTTAGTAAGCACTTAAGTGTAGATAAAAGAGCTGTATGAATGTACGTGTGACTGGGTGAATGTGGCATGTAGTTAAAGCGCTTTGAGTACACAGAAACTGAGTAGAAAAGCGCTATATAAGTACCAGTCCATTTACCATGAAGCTCTTGGTGCACAGTTTCTGTGCTGATGTTAATGCCAGAGGAGGTTTGGAGCTCTGCACTCTACTGGGTCAGCAGAGTGTTGGTGACTGTTGCGCACTATGCGCCTCAGCACTCAGCAAACCCGCTCTGTAACTTTGTGTGGTTCCTAAACACTTTCGCTTTGCAATAATACCACTTACAGTTGAATATCTAGGAGGGAAGAAATTTCAAAAACTGACTTGTTGCAATGGTGGCATCCTGTTACAGTACCACGCTCGAATTCATTGAGCTCTTTAGAGCGACCCATTCTTTCACCAATGTTTGTAAAGGCAGACTGCATGGCTAGGTGCTTGATTTTATACACCTGTGGCAATGGGAGTGAAAACACCTGAATTCAAAGATTAAGAGGTATGGCTGGGTACATTTGTCCACATCATGTATGTTAAACACCACAGCTTGAACACATCAAACATCTCTCTATAGTTATTTGGTCATTTTTAATAAAAAGGTCTCAGTATCATTCAATACCGCTTCATTCAGAGATAACCTTACAATTTTCAAACAGAACAGATATTGCTGTAACTGAAGATTAAATGGTGTGTATAATCAATAAAAGTACACTTAATTTTTTTTAAAAAGCCACTGGTTTTAGCTGCAGTTACAGCACGGTGTTGTTACATAATTATTTTTTTCAGGTCTGAAAACAGCTGAAGCCTCTGAGATTATTCAGCTGATGACCTTCCTGATAAACACAACAGCTTGAAGGTGTTTCATTTTATCTTCCACAGAGGAGCATTCACAGCAAATCCAGAATCGACTTCCTCTGCTGGTAGGCTCGGTCATGGGTGGGGCGGCTTTTCTGCTTGTTGTGGCAGCCATTGTGGTTGTGGTGGTATTTCGCAGGTTGGTTGTTGAAATATATAAATATAGTCACGATGCATGCATTTATATTTTAATATGGTGAGAATTTACATTGTTTGC
Source organism: Paratilapia polleni (assembly GCA_015106735.1). Lineage (NCBI taxonomy): Eukaryota > Metazoa > Chordata > Actinopteri > Cichliformes > Cichlidae > Paratilapia > Paratilapia polleni. Next base: position 6,202 of record VUQI01033191.1, on the reverse strand, counting down.
TTTTATGTGGCAGTAAGAGGAGGGAGAGTCCATACAGTGACAGACTCCAGAGGTACATCAGTAACCGAGGTGAGTGTGGTTCTATTTATTTTGCTGTTATTTATTAATTGTAATTATTTTTAAATGAATTTTATTTGTATGGTGAGTTATTTTCAGTGTTATTTTAATGAAAAAAGAGACGATAGCCCAACATTTTTTGTGACTTGAATAATACTAATAGTAATATTTATACTTAAGCACTGTGTACCTTTCATTACATACAGCAGAATAAAGTTCCTATGTGATGCATTATAAAAGATAATTCTGAATTTTATCATGATAATAAATTGGAGATGTCACATGTCACACATAAAGGAATAAAAATTCAGAATTAGATCTAAAACATCACTTTTTGATTTCAGGCGGAGTCAAGTATTATGTTGACCCATCCACTTATGAAGACCCCAGCGAGGCAGTCAAAGAATTTGCCCGTGAGATTGACCCCACTCACCTCAAAATTGAAGAAGTAATTGGTGCAGGTAGGTCTCTCTTCTTTTAAATGTCACTGTAGTTATGTGGTGGCTGTCAGCACCATGTAATCTGTTGCACATCTTCTCCACTACAGCCCAGTTCGGTGAGGTTTCTCGCGGCCGTTACCGTCCTCTGGGTCGCAGGGAGGTGCTGGTCGCAGTGAAGACTCTGCGCTGGGGGGCATCAGACAGGGAGAGAGGGATGTTCCTCAGTGAAGCAGGGGTCCTGGGACAGTTTGACCACCCCAATGTGCTGAAGTTAGAGGGCGTTATCACCCGTACCCCTCCAGAGAGGATCATCACTGAGTTCATGGAGAACGGGCCCCTGGATGCCTTCCTCAGGGTGAGAAACCAACGCACTGTCAGCAATTCCTGCACGTTATACCACAGTAGAAACTAAAACATCCATTTTGTTTCCTCCATCCTGCCTCGTAACTCCTTCAGGAGAATGAAGGCCAGTTCAGTGTCCTCCAGCTTGTTGGGATGCTCAGGGGAGTTGGGGCAGGGATGCGTTACCTCTCTGAGAGAAACTTTGTTCACCGAGACCTGGCAGCCAGGAACGTGTTGGTCAACTCCAACCTGGTCTGCAAAGTGTCTGACTTTGGTCTCTCCAGACTCATGAGGGGCCTGGACCACAACATACCAACCTACACTGCCTCATTGGTAGGTTCTAGGATATGGAGCTCCTTTGGTTTGGTTTCTGTTGCTACTGCTTTATTTTATGTGCCTGTGCTCTGTGTTCAGGGCAGTAAGATTCCTGTGAGGTGGACAGCACCAGAAGCGTTTCAGCATCGCAAGTTCAGCTCAGCTAGTGATGTCTGGAGCTTTGGCATACTGATGTGGGAAGTTATGTCCTATGGAGAGCGTCCGTACTGGGACATGAGCAATCAAGAAGTGAGTATGAAGAAAAATGCTGCCTGAATTTGTAGTGATGGAAATGTACTATCTTTTGCTTAAGTGCAAGTATCTTTAATGCAGTCTAATAATATACTATTAACTAGAATTGTCGCCTTGCTGTTGTATGCCTTCACTAACCTGTCAAGTTGCAATTTACATCCAAGTCTCTAACAACTCATATAATACATAATTTAGTGAAGGCATTAACACATGAGTGTCAGCAGTTCAGTATTGGACTAAATGTGAAATGTGGTTGCAACCTTCCCTTCAGTTCCTGAGTTACAGCTTTAAGTAAAGGACAGAAAAGTGTTTTTGCAGAACATTATGATGTCGGAGGGAAGCTAACCTTTGACCTTTTGAGTATAAAATGCCACCATCTTATCATTTTATCTTAATAGACATATGTTTCTTTGTTTGTTAGTTTTTTCATATTTAGCACATGAATTCTTACGCTATGGCGAAAAAACAGATTTGCGACGTCAGTGATCTTGACCTCATCAACTTCGTATGAGTTCCTCCTTGAGTCCATGTGAACATTTGTGACACATTAAATGAAATTCCTTCCAGTTGTTCCTGAGATATCACATTCACAAGAATGAGTTGTACATGAAGTCAGTAAATGGGATCACTGAGACCCAACCAGGTCATCCTTTAGTCCAAATCAATGTTTGTGCGAAGCCTGTGGATTGGGGGTTAAGGATGTATTCTCTTCAGACAATGTGCGAAGGCCAAAAAGTTCTCAAAATATTGTATTCAGTATCACTTAAACTGATAATGTTGAGGCAAAAGTAAGTAAGTATTTACATTTTAACAGGGCAAAAGTAAAATGATGTGCTATTGTTGAGTCAAGTAACAATGAAATAAAATCACTACTGACAAGGCACGGATACAGAAAACTATTTTCTATTCTGCACAACAGCCTTCATATTAATAAAGAGGTGTGAAATGTACAATATTTCTGGAAGCTAATCTAGAGGAATAAAGGTATTATTACACAAAAGTAGCCCACTAGTGCTTAAATGCACTCTCTCCCCCTCCTCCTGTTACACAACAGGCATATTTAAATGGTGACAAAATGACAAACTGCTAAATTTGCATAATTTTCTCTTAGTCATTCTTGCAAGCTCTCAGTGATCAGTGACCTTTTATGGAGGCTAATTACACAAGACTCCATCTGCCCTACTTCTGTCAGATGCCCTCCCCTCTGTGTCTGCAGGTGATGAAGGCAGTAGCAGATCAGTACCGTCTCCCAGCCCCCCACAACTGCCCTCCTGCCCTACACTCTCTGATGCTTCAGTGCTGGCAGGCTGATCGAGGCGACCGGCCAGGTTTCGACTCAATCCTGTCTTCTCTGGATCGGCTCATCAGGCACCCTGCATCCCTAAAAGCTGAGCCAACTCGGTGAGATGGCAGCTTCTGGCAAACACTCCTGCGAAACATATCCGAGACAGCAGGTGATGCACAGTCTGCTACAGTTAACGATTCTCGTGCTCTCATTTTTGACATTTACAGAAGCTGCTCCCAGCCGCTGCTCAGCCCCACTCCCACAGACTTGTCGTCAGTGGCGACAGTCAGTGATTGGCTGAAAGCGCTGAGGATGGAGAGATATCAGGATGAGTTTGATCGAGCGCACCTGGACACATTAGACAGAGTCAGCAAGCTTACTACGGAGTGAGTATGGATGGTTATTATCTTAAATTTTGGACTTTAGTGTATTTTGCATTGTTTCCAATCATTTTCAGAAGTATTTAAAATGTTTTAAGACTGGCTTCTTTACTTAAAACAGTAATTGATTTTTAGTTATGTCATGAATATCATCTAGAGAGCTCACCAGGTATACAAGCTGTTTGACGTAGCTGCTTAAAAACAACCTTTAATGCATGAAACATCAAGTCAAGTTGTCACATACTGGTGCTTGGTCAGGACCAGCAGGTGTCACATTGAAGCTCACAGAGTACTCCTTTAGCATCATTAAATAGATACCATAAGACAAAAGTGTTCTGCTGGTGTCGTCTCTGATGCGGGACACACAGCTCAGAGAATTTAGGGAAAGTGTGTATTTCAATTCATTAAATAGAGCAAGTGTGCACATATCCACGAATATTTTTTTAGGTGTCTGACCAAAAAACAGGTCACCATAAGATGTGGAAAAGGGGAAAGTCTGTAACCTGCAAATTTAATTCTTAAAACAGTCATATGAGAGATAGGATTGGGATAGCAGAGTGGATCAGTGGTTAGCACTGTTGCCTCACAGCTAGGGGTCCAGGAGGGGTCCAAGAGGAACCAATGCATGCAGAACGTGTGCTTGAGCTCTGGTTTCTCCTGTCAAAACACGCTAGATTAGTATTGCGTGTCTAGGCTCAGGCCTCTTGCAAGAGAGATTGCGGATCTCAAAAGTTTCCCTTCTTGGTTAAATAAAGATTAAAAAGAGGTTCTTTATTCCCAAAGAGGATTGTGGATTGAAATGCTGCCTTTGCACAACTGTTTAACGAATTAAATTGTATATGAAACCTAATCATGTTGTTTCAGTGCCTAACCCTAACCAAACAGCAACAGAAAAGTATAAAAGTAGGACTGAAACTGTTCTCTTCTGGTTGGAGGTCATGTGATTGTTCTATTTCCTAACCCACCTACCTCCTAATGCACACATTTATAGGTTTTTTTCTTCATGTTGGAAAATGACACTAAGGGGGTTCCTGAATATGACAGGAAGGGAATCCTAAAACTTCAGTATGTAATGAGTTAGCATTTGTTCCACAATCCACATTGGTTCAAGTTAATTTTGTCTTTCTCTTACTTACGCATCTAAACAGCAAATGTTATAATATAGCATGATTCTCTTAAGAAATGAATATTGTTTTTTTCTGAACTCTCCTTCAGAGATGTCCAGAATCTCGGCGTGAACCTGCTGGGACACCAGAGGAAGATCATCAGCGCAGCCCAGCAGCTCAGGGCTCATCTGGCACAGGGACAGGTGGAGGTCTGAAGTCTACCAGCAATATAGCCTGTACTGTGGATTTTTATCATTTCACATTCCTCTGATTGTTGCGTCCGGTTTTCGCAACACTTTATTTTGATGGTGCACATTTTAAGATTAAAAAAGAGAGAGAATCAGCTAACAGTGCCACTCTGTCTATTCTGATAAACATGACACTACAGCCAGAAGAAGTGACAAAAGGACTTTCTCAGCCAGTCACTCAAGACCACTAACAAAAGAGAGATACACTATGGGAGCTGCACTCAAAGTCAAAGTGAGGCTAGAAAGTTGCTGAAGAGGAGGACTTTAAAGATTCTTCCATGTTTTTGATTAGATTTCACTTTATTATTGTCTGCCTTCTTCTCTCCTCACCCATCTGCAGTCCAATCTCTCACTTTCTCTTCCACTACTCGCCCTCCCTGAAACTTTTCAGTTTCCCTTATGCTCAATAAAACCATAAAAGTATTTTTTGTTGAAGTATTTAGGGAGATCTCTCCTCACAAAGAATTGCGTGAAGACAATCAAAGCCTTTTTCTAATTTTCTTTTTGAGTTATTTGTAAAGTTGTAACACTTCCTCTCTACTTAAATGCCAAATGCTTAAAAAAACAGTGTTACCTAGCAGCCAGTGAATCACCTAATAAGGTGTTACCATTAGCTGTCAGAAAAATGTACAGTTTGTTCAGTGTTTCAGCAAATGCTATAAACCACCAGTCCAAAGTCAGTAACCCTAAGGTTAGATAACCATCACTGCCATAGAATTGGGAAAATCAAAAGTAAACACAAACAGGCTTTTGACAAAAGAAATCCATGTTTTTTACCCGATTTAGAAGACATATCCAGGGTCTGAGAGCTGCCCTCTTTGTATAACTCACTCTCTCTGTAGAGCCTTTAAGTGACAGCAGAGCTCACTTACGTTAAAACACTTTACAAACTTCACCTCAGCTGCAAACACGAGCATCCGTCTGTGATGGAAACAGAAGCTAACAGCACCCACCTTGGTAGCACTATAATAACTACACACTATTAAGCATTAGTAAGGCATTAGTAAATGCTTAATTCATCATTTATAAAGCATTAATCTTCCTTAGTATGTAATTTATAAACAAGATATAAATGGTTTATTCTTGATTAATAAGCTCATATCTAACGTGTTCACGCTATCATTTTGAAAGTCTAAATAAGTGATTAACAAAGTATTTATATGCACATTTATACATGTAATGATTAAGATATGAGCTCATTGTTTGTGTGTTAATAGAGGTTTTTATAAATACTTATTTCATATTGTAATTCATGGTTAATTCAGGCAGTTACTAGTTGTTAGTTCAGTATTTTGTGTGACCTCATCTAAAGTGAGGACTGTTTTTGCCTTTTAAAGCATTTATAAATGAAACTGAAAGGTCGGCAGGACCTAAAGACTCAAAGACGTCTCAGCAGTCACACACAAAACAAAAAGATACAGAACATACAAATATTTATTGCAAGATTAAACATGACCCACCTGAGGTTCACAGAATACTGAAACGTATGTAGGACCAGAGTCTAGGAGCCACAGGGTACTTTAACTTGTCCATCATATTGAAGTGTTAATGCAGGAAAATGTCTCTGGGATGTTTCAGAGTTTGGAATTTCTTTAGTTCGTTCCTCAGGTTCAGCTTTCCTCTGGTTTGCAGTCAGTTAGCTTTAGTCAGATAAGTCAGCGTCCAGTCAGGTTCAGTTCCAAAGTCCTCCTGAATTAAATGAAATAGTCAAAGTGCCTGGTGCTGAGCTTTCACACAGGTGAACTCAGCTGAAATGAAAGAAGTAGTAGATGGTCTC
>VUQI01033187.1:26363-36818 GCA_015106735.1 Paratilapia polleni | reverse complement strand
GTAACGTTCTCCTGGCAACCGCCAAACCCAGACTCGTCCATCAGATTACCAGACGGAGAAGCGTGATTCGTCACTCCAGAGAACACGTCTCCACTGCTCTAGAGTCCAGTGGCGGCGTGCTTTACACCGCTGCATCCGAAGCTTTACATTGCGCTTGGTGATGTAAGGCTTGGATGCAGCTGCTCAGCCATGGAAACCCATTCCATGAAGCTCTCTACGCTCTGTTCTTGAGCTAATCTGAAGGCCACATGAAGTTTGGAGGTCTGTAGCTATTGACTCTGCAGAAAGTTGGTGACCTCTGCGCACTATGCGCCTCAGCATCCGCTGATCCTGCTCTGTGATTTTACGTGGCCTACCACTTCGTGGCTGAGTTGCTGTCGTTCCCAGTCGCTTCCACTTAATTATAATACCACTAACAGCTGACTGTGGAATATTTAGTAGTGAGGAAACTTCACAATTGGATTATTGGCATCCTATCACGGTACCATGCTGGAATTCACTGAGCTCCTGAGAGCGACCCATTCCTTCACAAATGTTTGTAGAAGCAGTCTGCATGCCTAGGTGCTGGATTTTATACACCTGTGGCCACGCAAGTAATTGAAACACCTGAATTCAATGATTTGGATGGGTGAGTGCATACTTTTGGCAATATAGTGTATATTGGAGTAGAGCACAAAGTCACGCTTCCTCTTTGTGTATTGTAATCCAAGCTTCTCTGTTTTATGTTTTCATACATGCACGTGGATTTATAGAGACTAAGAGTCTCCTCCCAAAGCACAATGTAAAAGGTAGATGGCTGAGTGCATTAAAAAAAAGTCTTTAGATGGTACCCCCAAAAAAACATACATTTAAAAGAAGAACAATTTTATAAATGAGGTAAATTAATTATTTACCTCATTTCATTTCAGTTCAGTGTGAGAGTTTTTACTGCTGTGTTGCTGCTCTCCTCTGGTCTCTGTTTCACCATGTTTACATCTCTCCTCTGCTCCACTCCACTTTCCATGTGTCACACAGACAGTATAAACGGAGGACATAGCCTGCAGGTCTGAGAAGTAAAGCCAACGTGGAAGTGCCTTAAACCTGCGTTCTTTTTAATGGCCTCTAGAGGAGCTACCTGTGGTTGAATAAAGCCTTCAGTATAGACATCATACAGGATGTCATAGCATAGACATCCTACAGAAGTCTATGCTAAACACTTAACACACTGTTAAGTTTATGGGCTCAGTCACTCATGTTGAATAAAACCACAGATGGTATAAAAGGTGAACGTACTTACCTTGATGTCACCCACTGGTTTGCAAAGTTCCGTTTTGAAGCCTCGAGATGAGCATTTTCATCATCGTCATCCTGGTGTTTTCAAATCAGATGTGACGAGTGAGGGGCAGAGTTTACTGTGAAACCACATGCTCATTGGATAACTTGTCAATCCCAAGTCATAAGCCAATGAGAATGCTCTTGATAATCCTCCTTTGTGACATTTAGGATTACAGAAAGTTAAGACAAGGACCTCAGGTTTTATTCAGTATGACCCGAAATGAGCGTCTGAGCCCATAAACTCAAGAAAGTGTTCACAGAGGTCAGGAAGTCTTTATGCAGAGACTTCCTGACCGGTGGCCATTAAAAAGAATGCAGGTTTAAATCACTTCTGTGTTGGCTTTACTTTTCAGACCCTGAAGCTACGTCCATCTTTTATCCTGTCTATGAAGCATGGTGAAAAACACACACACACAAGTAGAGGAGCAGAGGACAGACGGGTGTAGTAAAGATAACGAGTTGTCAACTTTAGTAGTGTTAAGTTGTTGTAAGTGCAATACAACTTTGTTAAATTTTCTAAGACATAAACACCAAATGTTTGAAAGTCAAGACAGTATAAAAGGTGTATGTAGCTTCAGTGGTGTCACTCATCGGTTTGTGAGGTCCCGTTTTGAAGCCTCGGTGAGAGATTTCACCATCAACATCTGTGTTTTGAAACCAGATGTGATGAGGACGAGCAGATCTGACGGTGAAACTGCCCACTCACTGGCTAACGACTTGTCAAAATGAGCTCTCCCTGGATAATCCTTTCTGAAACATAGTATGACCCTGATTTACAATATGGACTTAACTTTTCATTCACTATGACCCAAAACGAGTGAGGCCCGCTATGATGTATGGTTTGGAGACAGTGGCAATAACAAAAAGACAGAAAGCCGACCTGGAGGTGGCAGAGTTGATGATGCTAAGATTTTCGTTGGGAGTGACCAGGAGGAGCAGGATTAGAAATGAGTACATCAGAGGGACAGCTCAGGTTGAGCGGTTTGGAGACAAAGTTAGAGAGGCAAGGCTGAGATGGCTTTGACATGTGCAGAGGAGGGAGAGTGGATATACTGTACAAAGGGTGTTGAATATGGAGCTACTAGGCAGGAGGAAAAGAGGAAGAACACAGAGAAGATTCATGGATGTAGTGAAGGAGGACATGCAGAGGGTTGATGTGACAGAGGAGGATGCTGGGGAGAGGGTGAGATGGAGGCAGATGATCCCCTGTGGCGACCCCTAAAAGGACCAACTGAAAGAAGATGTAGAGGACCTGAAATGAGTGACAGAGACCACAAAGTCGGTAGGAAGGTGGTCCGAGGTCAAATTCTTCTATCACTTCTATAGGACCAGAAGTCTTTTTTTGCAGCACAGGTATCGCTCCCCAGTGCCCATTAAAAAGAATGCTGGTTTGAGGCATTTCTACATTGGCTTCACTTTTCAGACCCGGAAACTATGTCCGACTTCAAACTGAAGTCTAAAACAGCTGTCCACAAACCAGAGAGTGAGGTCAAGGTGGCTACATCCATCTCTTATGTACAGTTTATGTACTGAAGTGTATTACTGCTTTTAGCCTGCCTCTGCCTAGCAAAGGGGTAATGACTGTGATGATGGCTCTCTAGTACAAAATCCAGTGTCCACCTCCTTTAATGTCAGTTTTAAGCATTTTTATTTGAAGAGTTTATTTCTAAGTGAATATATAAAGAAAATAATAAAAACGACTCCATAACTTTAACTTTGTGTTTACAACCGAGTCCGCATTTATTTTCAGTATTTCTTCCCATACATATAAACAACCTGTACAAAATGTCTGACTCTTCATCTTTTTCTGCTTCTTTTTGCTTTCCTTTTTTTTTTTTGTCACAACATACAACTTGCATCATGATAACAACAATCAGCAATATCATACACCCACTTTGCAATATTCAAACTAAACATTTTCTGTGCAATACAAAATAAATGTACACATACTTTGATCTTGTGTTTTTTTTCCAAAAAAATAAAAAAATCGCTGTTATTTACAAGTCCAACAAAAAGAAGTAAACATTCTCCACACCAGTTTGCTTTTACGTTGAACTCAGCAGAAGCGTGTTCTCTTATTATTAACATATTGTATAATTTTTGTTTGTACAGATTGTTTTCTTTTTAATATTTCATCTCCGTGTAGTGTGACTGAAAAACGATAGAGCACCTATAATACTTACTACATGAAAAAGTTTAAAAACTGATCTGTCGATCTGTCTACCTAACCTCGAAAGAAAATTTAGTATTTTTTTGTCTAAATGTACTGTAGTGTTGATATATGCCCCATTCAAGTATTTAAAACTATTACAGGATTGTTAGTATTCGGTTATCATCGGTAAGGCAGGAACGACATTTGCATGACATGAATGATTTAAATTTTGCAGTGTCTCTTCTTTTTTTATGTCTCGCTGCAAAATTTGAATGTTTGCACATGAACTGCTGTAGGTAAAGAGTAAAAAAAAAAAAAGAATTGAGTCAGAATTTTGATATTTAAAAGAACTTTTAGAGCAGGTGATGAGTTGATACCTGCTGATATCGTAGTTGCATCTGGGCAGAAATAAAGTGGTGACACCAGACGAAATCTACAAGCCACAAAAGGTACTTTACTACAACCAAAAACTCTGTTGTGAGAAATAAAAGCTATACATATTTACTCGAGATTCACACGTTTTAATGTGACACGTCTAAACATCCCTTCCTGTCGCCGTCGTTTCTCTTGTAATGCTCTCGTGTTGACTTTAGCTGTTCCTCTGCTGTATGGTTTTTTTTTTGTTTTTTTTTTGTCTTTTTATTTTTTGTCTGTGGAAGAGGCAGTGTTTTATGGCAATAGAAGGTATAAGTCACATGTGCATATCATGCTGCACTAATATAGTGCAATGTAGTGCCTGAAACAAAGCAAGGGTGGAGGTAAGCAGGCAGGCAGGCAGTAGTTTCCATGAACAACTGATTGCAGGCTACTCCTCCATCAGCATCATACAGATCGGTTTATCCCACAAACACAGGCCTGTGTGCCTCAGAATCAAGCAGAAAAAAAGAGAGAGAAGTAATGCCTCCCTTTTGTTCAAGACTGTAAAAGAGATTTGAGTCAAAACCCAGTTGAGGATTGAGAAAAAGGAATCCAAACCTTTTTATGGAGATTTTCCTCTCCCTCCTCCTCTTCCCTGCGGTGACTTTTGGCAACGTACGAACCGTCAGAGCATCCTAAGCCTCCAGCTACTCAGCATTTTTAGGGACAAGCAGAAAAAACGCGGGGGAAGAGTTGGAGCCTGTGCTGCCATGTTCAAAGACAGCAGGATAGCTGGTTCTGTCTTCTGCACCCAGCATTTCCTGTGTCTCAAACAAGTCTTTTAATACAGATATACTGGTGTGTAGGGGGCAAAAAAAAAGGCATTTCTTTGAACACGCTGGAGGTCATGATAGCTCTTGCAAAAGAAAATATTCAAGAAAACAAAAGAGGAATGAATGGAGCTCTACTTGAAATGGTTAAACCCCACCAGTGTCTCTGCTAAGAGGATTTTCTGTAATTTCTCCGCTCCGTGACGTGTCCATTCACACTGCAAACATCCATGTCCCTCACTGTAATGGCGTGATGAAGTGGGTCTCTGTGACAGGTGAAGTGCTTGGTGATGTGGCTCGTGGAGGACTACATGTCCGTGTCCCCGTCGTAGGCGAGAGTCAGAGGTTTTAGTCGGTTATTCTGTTGTCTCTGTCTCTGAGGTCTCTTTGGCTTTTTGCTGTGTGAAAAGATTAAAACAGAGTCAGAGTGGCACTTGAAATATTCTCTAAACACAACTCTGCTACCACTCTAGTCATGAAGTGGCATGCTTCATGTTTTGGATAAATGTGGTGGTAATTATGAGACACACAATGCAGATGAGATGATGTCACAAACAGGAGAGGGAAGTTTTGAAAATTTTAAAATGTGTTCATGTGAAATGTGTTTTGCTTCCTAGTTTTTACTTGTAGTTGTAGATTTTTTTTTTTTTGGATAATCTGAAAATTTTCTATTTTCTAGCGTTGATAATAGGGAAGCTTCCCAATAACCACAAGAGTTGATGATGAATCACAAATAAATTATCAACAGTTAATCTAAAGATAGCATTAGTCTCTTTTATTCTAAATCCTATGAAAATAACAAAACCAACAAGACTTTGTAACAGTCATAAAATTATAGTTAAACTATAATTTTAAACTATAAAAGGCCTCAGTAATGATTTTTTTTTTAAAGGTAGTCATTCACTTTAATTTTTGATAAATGTTACTAAACAGAAGATGCTGGTATGATGAGACCATGATGGAGATCAGTGTCACAAAGGAATATAATACAAGGTGCAATCACAAAGTTTTATGATGTGCCCGTTTAAAAAAGAAAAAAAGCAATAAAATCAAAAACCATACCTGATTAAATTTGACTGATATACCCTTATTGGTCATTTCATTGGGAAGTGGTGTGCCTATTTTTTTTAGCGCTCCCTTAAAGTCCCATTCTGACCACCAGCATTCCATGATTTCCTTCACTGTGTTAAAACAGCAGTTGTTTGCTTCGCTATTTGTTCAACTTGAATTTCATTTTTGAGGAAGAGGACTGAGCTGCAGGGAGCCAAATCTGGTGATTAGAGCGAGGTGGGGGTGGTGAACGATTGTTTTAGTGTGGCCAAAAAACTCAATGCGCTGTGAGCCGCTGCAGGATAGCATGCACCATAGTTCAGGTGGTTTGTGGTGAATGTTTTCCCTCAGTTGCCTCACGACTTAACAGGACTTTCCTGCTTTGACAGTCTAAAACTCGGAGAAAAACTGTTGGTGCACATGCTCTTGGTTGTCTTTGTTGCCACGTTTGGGCCTGGACAAACTTTCCAACATGAAAGTGAAATGCAAGCGGTCAAAAAGGGACTTCTAGGGAGTGATCCAAATAAAGTAGCCACTCTGGAAGCAGCAGATTTAAATTGAGTATGGTTTTTGATATCTTTTCCTAGTTATTTGTGATCGCAACTTATATTTTTATTAGGCTTTGTTAATCAGTTCATTGTTGGTCCTGATATTTCACAGGATTCAAAATCTGAGAAAGCGAAAGTGTAAAAAGAACTACAAAACTACAAACCATGTGATCTGAAAACGAATCTAGTTAGAAAACGACACTCTTTCTACAGACTCTTCTCTTTAAAGGGAGGGAGCTGTAGAGTCTAGACTGCAGTGCTCGACAGGTTTCACATGGCTTTTTTTTTGTTGTTGTTGTTGTTTGTTTTTTGGTGAAAAAAGACACACATATCGCAATTTCAGAGCATTAAAAGTTATTAGTGAGTTAATTTGCAGACAAATGCTCACATGCCAGACCTTTGCCACCAGAGAGAAAGATCTTTTGATTAAGTAAATTTTCTCTGAGCTGTCAGTGCTGCCTTAAATATCAGGATGTGTCAAAGTAACGAGGTGTGTAATCAGAAGCATTTTATATCCCGTAGAGAATGGCTGTGGAAGACTTTAAAGCTAATATTTAGCTCTGCTGCTGTGTGTGCTATCATTTAATTTCTATTATTAAGCTCTTTTATCTAGTTTTAACCAGAAGAAAAGTCTAATTAATACTTCAAAACCTTTTCCCCAAACATCCTCACAAAGCCAGAGTACAGAAAAATATAATGAAATGCTTTCTGACATATTGAGATACTTTAGAGAGGAAGTTCAGGAAATTTGGTGAGGACAATCCGAGGAACACTGGGGAATTTCCTTTGAATAGTTTGTCTGATGAAGAGCTGATAAAGTTGCTGCAGAGTAAATGACTAATAATAAATAATAATAATAAAAAGCTTTGTGCTGCAACAGACGCATGAGCTGTAGCTGATGTTTGTTTTTCCTAAAGTTGCAATGTAAGAATGTCTAAGAAAAGCAGCTTAAATTAATAAAAAAAAGTATTGATTGCTAATTGGATTTCTGATCCAAAATGATTAAATCCTGCTTTCTAGACTGTTTGTACAAAGCTGAGAAACACATAAAAACAGCATCCATGTGTTTTATCTAGTGACACTATGTCATTATGACAGGAAGCAAATGAAGGGTATGTGTTGTTATAGTTACACTTTTGGCCACAAGAGGGCAGTGCTGCATAATTTTTACTGTTGCACCTCAGCGTCTGTAAAATAAGTGCTGTGAAAAGCTGCAGATCATACTTAGACTTCCTTACAGTTCAGATTTATGAGCAGTCATTTATTTACACACATGGGTGGGATTTACTGCTCTGCTTCCAAGTATTCACACATCCCACTAAACAAATGTATAAGTTATGATTGTTTGGCGTAGGTGCCAAAATGATTAACTATATTGCAGAGCTGTTATTAAAACACAGTTTTCTGATTAACACAGTCCCACTAAGCTAAGCTTATGATATGCATGAATAACTTTGTTTTAACCAAAAATCAGCTGTACAATTATTTAAACCTGAATAGAGGCAGTTTTTTAAAATCTGCTCTTAAGACCCACCTCTTCTGCTTGGCTTCGATCCAGTGTGACATCTTGATTTTATTTCAATTTTATTGTTTTTTACTTATGTTTTTATTTGTGTCTTGTACTTTTATTCATGCTTTCATTTTGTCTTGTACTTGCTGTTTTTAAAGTGCTTTATAAATAAAGCTGGCTTGGCTTGGCATGCTTATCCATATTAACTTAATGAATGAGGCCACCTGCATAATGAGTACTTTTTGAAGTAAAAAAATTGCTGTTGTAATGTAAGACTTTTAACTACAGGGCTTCTTGGAAATTTTAGAAGGCAGTTTTTGCTGAGGTTTATATGAAAAGATGGTTAACTTAGTTTTATGTTTTTGTATGGATAAAAAAAGATGTACTGTGTAAATTAACAACATTTAGACATAGTAGCAGCAAAATTATCATAGTTTGTTTTTATTTTGTTTTGTTTAAGTCTTAGTTTTAGTTTTTTTAAACTATGATATATGATATAGCTTCCTTGTCAGGGGCAGATTTAAGATGCACAGAATAGGTGCTGCAGTACAATACAGCCATGTGGACATCCCAGTCTCAACACGTACATTAATGCTGCGTTATGCTTATTTAGTTGGGAAATTTGAGAGAGACTAAAATTAAAAACATTTATGTATTTTTTATTTCATTTTTTAAGTGCACATTTTAGTTTCAGTTACTTTTCTTTTTCAAAAGTCTGTTTTTTTTTTTAAATTTATTTTAGTTGACTAAAAATTTTTTATTTTTTTTTTCACACCTATTAGTTTAGTTTTAGGTGACTATAATAACCGTGGCTTAGACTGTGTGGATGTAGCCACTGTAAAACTGTTTATTGAAGTCCTGTTATGAAGCTTGGGCCGAGCTGAGCGTGTTGAGCGTCGCCATCTTGGTGTTTTGAAATCAAACTCTTTTTGATTCTAATGGGGACTGTACTTTACAAAACAAGACTTGAAAGTACAGACTTCCAACAAAAACGTATCAGGAGTGTTTACTGAGGTCACATAGCAATGGAGCTGAAGGGCTTTCTCCCATATGTGTTTATATCTTCTATGAATGTCTTTGTACAATCAGAGCAGTCGCCCCCTGCTGGCTGTAAGAAAGAATGCAGGTTTAAGGCACTTCCACAATCATTTCAGTTTTTAGACCTGGAAGCTCTGCCCATCTATACAAAGTCTGTTTGCTGTAGCTGTATTTCTCAACTTGAGTCAGAGTTAGCCATGTGTGCCATGTGTCTTCCAGTCTTGCTTTACATTTAGTGTGGTTAAAAACTGAAGGCAATGTGGAAGTGCCATAAAATACACTTCCTGTATAGGCCACTTGAGGCTGGCTCCAAAAGCGAATCAATCCACATAGAATGTTAAAATGCCCAACTATACAGCATTAGAAATGCCTGGTACAAAAAAATGGTTTTGGCATCTGTCTTTTTTTTTTTTTAAATAACAAAGTCATTTGTATACTGGTAAGGTATAAAGTTGACAGATGTGTTGACACAGGGAGCTGTAGGCGCTAGCTGTCTGCTAGGCCTCACCTTAGCTAATGCACATCACTGAACTGGACCTCTCTTTCATGTTTGTGATGCTGGTGCCTTTTGGAGCATTTTCAATGGAATTATCTGACAAATAATATGGATTACTGTTCAGTACAGAGTCATGGGGGCAGCAGTCTAAGCAGAGAAGCCCAGGCCTCCTTTTCCAGCTCATCAGGGGGGACACCAAGGCGTTCCCAGTAGGACATGCCTGAAGCACTTCACCTAGGGGGCACCCAGAAGGCATCCTAGTCAGATGCCCAAACCACCTTAACTGGCTCCTTTCGATGTGGTGGAGGAGCGGCTCTACTCTGAGCCCCTCCTGAATGACTAAACTCTTCACCCTATCTCTAAGAGAGAACCCAGCCACCCTTCGGAGGAGGCTCATTTCTTCCACTTGTATCTGCGATCTCATTCTTTCGGTTACTACCATAGGGGAGGATGGGAACTTAGATCAACCGGTAAATCGACAGGTTCGCTTTCACGCTCAGCTCATGCTTTTGCCCAAATGTGGTCACTTCTGGCTTGAAAAAACCAACATGGCATTGGCCAAAACGCTAATGATGAGGGTTCAATATTCGGGGTCTAAAAGTAATGGTTGACATCATGAGGGTTACGTCCTAGATCTTTTAGAGACACACTATGGTTTGCAACCAGTTGTAATAATAGTTTGGCTTTGTGACCTGTTTAGATGTACTTGTATAAGTGTGTGATATAATTAAAATTAGGCAGTGGGTAGAGAAAAGGTCAGAGTGAATTGTATCTATGTGTCTAAGAGCTCTAAAACCTCTACGAGAAACATTTTCTGGGTGGTTTGTCCTCACCTGGACCAGCACCTTCACTCAGCTAATCAGGCAGGACATGTGACACCTTGAGAAAGGTCACAGGGAAAGCTCAGGGACTTGCAGGTACTTATACCGAATGTGTGTCGGGGTGGGGGTGAACCCTCCACATCCTCTCTAGCTGCTGCTGCTTTGAGCTAGCTCTTGGCAATCGGGACAGGTGTAAGTCATCTCATGTGCATTTTGGCCCATCCAGACTGCCGTCCCATTGGTGTCAGACTCTTGGGCCTTAAGTGAGCGATGCACCTTAGCACAGTAGCGGCTGCTCTCACATGGGAAGGGCATGAAGGAAGCAAAAGAAGTAAAGAC
>VUQI01033187.1:0-26343 GCA_015106735.1 Paratilapia polleni | reverse complement strand
GTGAGGGAGGGGACGCTTGAACTCAAAGCGGGTGGGGAAAAAAATGTTAGGGTTTGGTTTCATGAATGAGGATGATGATTATAAATAGGGGAGATTAAACTCATCAACTCACCAAGCTAGGTATATCATAGACACTATGAATATGAGGAGCACAAAAGCTCCGGCTGCTACACCATACACCCACATCTTCAGCTTTCCATCTGTGGAGGAGGAGGCTCGTCAGTTTGTGTGTTTACACTTTAACATGGCACCAGCAGCCATTAAAAGGATTCTGTGAAGGCTTCAGAAAACTGCAACACATTGAAGCTATTGATACTGCTTCTGCTGCTCTTTATAACAATTAGGGATGCACCGATCCAACTTTCCAGTTCCAATACGATACAGATGCCTTGGCTCTGAGTATCTGCCAAAACAGCAGCGATCCGATACCAGTGACAAATGAATAAGCTGTGTTCCTCACTCTGAGGAAGAGACTTGGAGTCATTCTTTTATGTGTGAGGAAACGGGCTTAACTTAAGGACCCTGATAAAAAAATAATAAACAACAATGTATTTTTATTCATCATGCCCTTAGCCTCCCTTCAGCTCATTGTGAGAGTCATTACTGCATACTGCTGTGATTTACTGTTGCACTACTTTCTGCTTTCCCTGCTCTGATGTGAGTGCACCTCCTCACAGTGAAGGTGTGGTGTTGGTGTCGTGGAGTGGAGCAGAGCTGACAAGTAAAATCATAATAATCAAGTTTACAACTCCATGTTATGTTCCTATAATTGTGATAAAAGCTCACCAATTAGAAGACAATACGGAAAGGATCGTCGCTGTTGGAACTGTTCAGTCGTGTTGACTCACTCGATCACAGTTTGAGGTTAAGTAAAAACTTCTGGAAACATGCAAACCTGCTGGGATAGCAGGTGTGAAATGCATCCAAACTGCTCACCCTTTGCTGTTTGTTTTCTCTGTGCTATGTCAGCTCACCTGCTAACAACTGGTGCACTGCTGCTGACATGCAGAGCAATACAGAATTATTAACTAGATCGACCCGTTGTGAACAATACCTGATCCAGCTTTTTGAGTCATTGTACTGGTGGATCGGTGCATCACTTGGGGAAAAAAAAAAAAGTCATATGTCTTATGATTTACAGTGTAATATCATCATAAGAATCAGGTACTCAAATGCAGGGATAGTGGAAGAAAACAAGGCAAAATTATTGGGAACGAGAAACCAGCTGAGCATGACAAAACATGACACCCTCATGTTTTTTGTGTAGCAGGTTTTGTCAGATGAACACCGAAAAGCCAGAGCCCGATGGTTAAATAAGCCAGGGGCTGATTTCACAGAAGTGATTTGTGGTCTCTGCTTACACAGACTGCAAAGTGTACTGCTGTCACACTCTTCATGTATGCTCATTCATGAATCACAAGTAGGTGTTTTTGTTTCTTTTCTTTTTTTAAATTAGTTGAATGTTCCAAAATTAATGGAGAGGTAATTGAGTAATTCTATAAGCTGTATCTTGCATCTTGTAAATTTATTAAAACAGACCCAAGAATGACTTATAGGACAAAACCGCCTCACTGCAGAGATACCAACATTGGTGCAAATGTAAGCCAATAAGAAACACATGTATAGAAATGGCAAAAACAGACTGAAATTGTAGATGGGCAAAATCAGTTTTATTTCCTTATAGAGATCTGCCCCCACCACCCCTACTCCCCTCCCAAATAGATTTTAGCCAGAGCCAAAAGAAATCCACAACACTGTAATAAAATACATTTTTTAAACCAGTTTTGTTAATACACATTTTTGTTTGTCAAAAGGTCAAATAAGGTCATACAGACTCATTGTCTTTAATATACATGGGTTGATTATGCTTAGCCCCCCCTCAAAGTCTCATTCTGCCAGGACAAGACAGTCTTTATTTATGTTGTGCAAAGAAAATGAAATTATTAGATTTTAAATATTTCTAACCCTGATTTATTGGCATCAGATTCAAAAATAAGAAGCAGCACTTACACTGACATCAAGGCAGAGAACCTAAACTGGCACATAAAGGCCAAATCATTGACACAGTGGGGTCAAATACGTAACCATAATTTAGTTTCCTAGTTAACAGTTGTGTTTTGCAATACCATAAGTACTCTGTGTGTACTCCATAAGTACCCAGTATTTACAGGACATTACATTAAAGTATATCTTCCTCTAACATGCCCAGTTGCTTCTCTTCTGTTCCCAAAGTTTACCTGATTCATTCAACAAAATCATACTGTAAATCACAAGCTGTATAATAAAGTAGTCTCTCTATTTAGGGCTTACTGCAGTAAAGTATAATAGCAAGCAGTGTGCTGCAAAAACAAGCATTTGGAAGATAAACAATACAAGGGTTACTGTAAGCGATGGCATGTGGATGTGGAAGTGTTCCTGAGAGACTTTAACTCAATCTGTTCTGCACTCTCGCGTCCTAAATGGTTCTTGCATGCATCGTCAGTCACAACGCTCTGTGCAGACGCCACTCTCAAATGTTAATGTAGCAGAAGCTGAGAGCAGGTAGCAAAGCTTCATCCATGCATCTGAAAGAACTTGTGCAATACTTCATGTGTCGGTTTTATTTCATACACAGTTGGAAGTACAAATAAAGCTAACGTTAATTCAGCGCTGTCAACACTAAATCTTCCCCAAACATACTGAAAGTAAAGTTCATTCTGCTGTTGTCATGTGAAAACCTCTCAGCTTTATGTCTTAACTCACTTCAAGGATTATATGGTGCTCTGCAGGTTGAGAAAATGCTACAGATGCTGGACTCAATTAAAGAAACTTGAAATGGAGTTTTCATTATCCTGTAGAGATATGGAAATATTTTATATACACATTCCTGACCTAAAACGTTTACAGATATACCAACATTTCTTCAGATCATCACTACAAGTGGAAGCGTGCTTTGGAACTAATGTGGTAGTTTGATTGTTTTTTACTTTTCTTCTTACAACAGACTGAAAACAGTGGCCATTTCCTTTTGACATCATTCCCTTTCATACGGCAATTTTCATAACAACTAGAAAAAAGGAGCTTGTAAAACAGCACATTAAGTAATTCCCCAAAAGATGACATTTAAAAGATTAAACAGGGCTTGTTATGCTTTTACTTTTTTAATGTCAGCTCTGTATGATGTCAAAGATGGGAAATCCCCAGTATCCCTAATACCTCAGGAAAATGGCTCTGGCTGTGAGCACAACAGCCTCATCCATCTGCTGTTTAAATCTTCTGTTTGCGCAAGGCCGCCAATCAGAAGGAAACTGGCTGAAATGGCAGACGGCCTTCAAAAGAGGAGCTAAAATGGCTCTCTTAAGACCGAGGATGAACTGAGGGGCTGCACAGAGGCCATGTATAAGATAAATAAGGATTATTTTAAGCTGTGAACCATACAAAGCTACTCTACTAGAGTCCAAGAAATAAAATATAGAGCAGGAAATGAGCATAAGAGTTCCCGTTTAAAGGTTTTCACTTGACAGCAGCAAAACACTTCTTCTCTCCCTTGCATTTGTAATGCTTGTAAACACTATGAAAAGAAGCTGTAGTTTGGTGAACGCTGATATGAATCTGGAGTAGATGTAACCCGTGTGTGATGGTCTGACCTGGTCCATAGGGCTGCAGGTACCAGGTCCGCCCGTTGCGTCCAGGCTGGATGGTGGTGGGCAGTGTGGGGTTAATGGCACGACTGGTCTTCACATCCCCTTTCTTGTCCCCTGCTGTGGGGATCTCCAGGATGGGGATGGGGGCGCACTGGTCCAGCTGCCCAGCGGATGACAGCACTTCTGTGAAGCCCTCCTCACACATGCAAATACCAGCCTGCAGGGGGCAGCGCAGAATCATGTATGATTTGAGTTGGAGTGACAGTACAGAACTTGAAGGGATGTTGAGCAGGTTAAACTAAAAGTGAATTAATTCATGAGGAGCTTTGTGAAGAGGGCTGGCTGTTGGTATGGTGGAGTGGGCGACCTGTTACAGTTTAACACAGGTTGAATTCCCGTATGTCCTCAGAGGCCACATGTCTTGACATTTCTCATTCATTTGAAGTCAATCAAGATAAAAGCATGAGCTCTCAGACAAACCCAAACCATTTCAGAGCATGGTTTTGACCTGCTGTGCCCTCATTCTCGTATACTGTATTTTCTACTAATGCCGGTTTCCAATTCACCCACAGTCATATACTGTACATTCACCTGAGAACTCACAGCTACAAGTATGGCCCAGAGTAGCTGCACAGAGGCCTTGCTCAAAGGCATTTTCAAAGTTGTAAATAGTACATAGTGTTAATTGATTAACCCAACTGTTACCAGTTTATTAATAACATTTAAACTTGTACTGTATAATACAGGGATGTGCATGACAAGTCAACTAGACCATTAAATGCTGCTGCCCTCACTAGTCAGCAACAGAAATACTAGTCTGTTAAACTAATCATTCATATTTTATGAATGTACACAGTCAAAGTGAAAAAAGAGCAAACCAGCAGAGCTCTACAGTATTATGATCTAGGAAATGAACATCTGTATGTAAGCTGTGTTGAGTAAACTGGCGATGTGTAAATGCATTCTGCACAGGCACGTGGACATGCAAGGAAAGAAGGCTGTTTCTATCACTGCTAATGCTACACCTGACAAAGCAATCTAACATCATGTGTGTGCATTTAACTTCCATTAGATTTGGCTCAATTTTGACAGTTTTCTAATTTTTAGGGCGTACTCACACTATGCAAACTTTACCATACCTGAGCACGTTTGACACCCAGAGTCCAGTTCATTTGACTAGTGGGGGTTTACTGCGTAACGTGCCCTGGCCTGCTTGAAGAGGTGGGCTAGGGTACAGTTAAATTGGACATGTGCACATCTAGTGTGATCACCCAAGTGGGATCAGTATTATGCAATACAACCCAACAGCACAACAAACCTTCAGAGTGACCATAAACACCTCTCCGGAAAACTGAACATTATCAGCTCGATGAAGGGAGGATTTACTGCAGGACTGTTGTCTTACACTGCATTAGGTTTTAGCTGAGAGTACCTAATAAACTGTGTGTGTGTGCAGATTTTTCATCCTCGTCTGGGGATTGAATGAATGACCTCAGTCCTGACCTTGCTTCTCATCTGATCGTTTTGACCCGCTTATTCAGCAGTTACATAAGTCTGCTGGCTCTACAAGCTACTACAGCTGGTAACCTGCCTTCATTGCTAGGTCAAGAGTTTCTTCTAAAAGCTATACAAGCTTTTAAAATGGATAACTTTGTGATTTGCCAGCTGCCGTGTCTGTGAAACAAAAACTTATTTACATGATTTTGATGAAGCGCAGTTGAATGACACTACACTACATCTTCCTGCTGCCATCATTTTATTCCCTGCTGCATTCAAATTCAATTCAGTGTCTCACAGTGTTTGCACAGACTACCGTTCATTCAGAGATGCTATGCTTTAGGGTTTAAGAAAATTGTTCTTTTATTTCTGAGTTTATTATGATATGAGGATAAAAATCCACTCACCTCACTGCAGAAAGACTTCGGCATGAGGCAAGGTGGGTCACAGGAGCTGTTGTCCTCTGGAGGGTTCATTGGAGGACAACCTCCTGCAGGGCAAGACACAACAGCATCAAATTGAGTACATGGTGTTTCTTTAACACAATACAATCAACACAAGCATCATCGGTGTGTCCTGATAGATCCACTGCTCTCTGTTGCTGACAACTTGTGGTATTGCATCTATTTTCATATTTAAAACTTAACACTTGGGTTTATTTCACAGCATGTACTTTCATCTGTATGTATAACTCAGCAAAGCCAATGTGGCCAGGTTTATTTTTAAAACAATTTACTTGTTGATGTGTTAAATGGAGATGAAAAGCTGTACCGGCTGCCATCGCCCACCACCTTAGCTCCTTATAGAAATAAGTGCTTATTTTTTTTTCAGAACGGTGTGTTATAATTCTGACATATTTTGTGTAAATTTTACCTCCTACATAAAACTGCCACCAATGGCTTGGACTTACTGTTGAGCTTAAGAGCTGCAGCAACCTCCAGTTTCTCACTTTAAAGAAAAATTTAGCTGCACTATTTATTATTCACAATACTGTAGGGCAGTGTTTTCTTATCTTTTCTGGCTCGAGACCCCTTTAAAGAAGACTAAAGCGTACTTCCAATCCCTCGACAACAGGTTGACGTCTTAAGCTCAACCATAATGTGATTTTAATTTTTTATTTTTTTATAGAGCCGGAGTTGAAGCAATTTTGATAACTTAATCAGTTGTATCATTTAACAAAACCTATTACTGATTATAACTTCTTCTGAAAACTTATAATATAACAATTGAAATACATGAACATGGATTTTGGGAAGTTGCAGTTGGCTTTTTTAGGTTTTATGGACTAAACTAATTCACAGGTTTTATTATTATAAATAATAATGAATATAATCATTAGTTGCAAAGACCCAAAAAACTAAAGTCATGATAGTCGAGGTCATGAAGATGCTTATTTCTCTCATACTGGGCACCCCTCATTTTATTGATCTACTTAACGGCTTCAAAGGCATCTCCTACCATTGCAATGCTGACGATACACAGCTGGACTGTTCTGTTGAGCCTAACAACCTCAACAGCCTCTCCTACCTCAGTGAACGCGTCGCTGCTCGTACTAATTTGACATCTTCAAATTTCCTCCACCTCAGTCCTGGGAAAACTGAGGTTCTCCACAGCTTCTCTAAGGAGTTGAATCTTGGTATTATTTTTGACAGCATTTGAATTTTGAATCGGACACCTCTAAGCTAATCCAGTCTTGTTTCTTTCATCTAAGAAACAAAAATCAAACCTTTACTTTCATCCAGTAATTTGGAACTTTTAATACACACTTTAATTTTCTCCTGTCTCGACTATTTTAACTCACTTTTCACGTGCATTTCTCAGTCCTCCTCAGCCCGTCTTCAGTTGGTCCAGCTCAGCTGCTAACAAAATCTAGCCAGGGCTTGCACATCACCCCTACTCTTGCTTCCCTTCACTTGGTTCCAGTTAAATTCAGAATATATTTTAAAATTGTATTCAACTACCTATAAAACCCTACATGGCCAGACTCCTGTAGCAGACCTGCTGAGACCTTATTACAGCAGTCAGCCTCTCTGATCATCTGGTCAGGGTCTTTTGACTGTTTTGTGCTCCTATTTTAAATCCAGAGGTGACCACCTCCTAAACTTTGGAACAGGTTTCCTCGTCCCATCAACTGAATCTGTGGTTTAGTTTTTCAAAGTTATTTCTGAAAGAAGCCATTTTAGCTCCTCTCACTTTAAGTCATTTTTCTTCTGATTGGCTGCCCCTCTTAAAAACAAGGTGGGTGGGGTCAGACTGCTGTGCTCACAGCCAGAAGAAATAACTGCGTGAAACAAAGTGTTTAGAGCAGTTTTCTGGAGTTCCTTACCAGTGACATTGAGTCCATCTGAGCGCTGACACCAGATAAAAGGCCGGGTGGAATTTGGGCCAACGCTGCTGAACCATTTGTACTCATAACATTCACCTCCTGAAAGCAAAATACAAAAACAATCAACACCTGTAAAGGTTGTACAGTTGAGTGAGGCAGTGATGACCATGAATCACATGAAAGATGCCAGATTAATAAAGCAGCTGCTAAGTTGTGGTTGTATAATAGGCTGCTGTCACATAATATGACCGTCTCTTGACAAAAGGGTCCAGTTCAATGTTTTAATCTTCAGTAAGAGCTTTAGCTTAATGACTTTTTATCAGTGCTATTATGACTTTATCAATATCTCCATCAGTGCAGTAAATGACTGTATTTCCCTATGGAGTCCTGTGTAACCAATCATCGGTCCAGCCAATTCAGCGAGAGTAAATGAACAATTTAACCTTGAACAAAAGAGAGATCTATTCTCTGCAGACTTGGGTACAGTATCACTGCTCCCGTCAGTCGTATGGCTCTATCTGCCGCCTTTATGGGATGAATCCTCTGCGGCTGAGAGGACTTCACCTTTTATGTTCTTTACTTTTCTCGTTTCTCTCTTTTTTTTTTTTCTTGCTCTGCTAGAGCTGAAGTCATATTTCAAATGTGTTAAGTTATCATTGAATCACTCACTTCAGCTGGCACTTCCCACCATCTTTTATGAGCAGACTGAAGTTGTACTACCACAGAAACATTTCTCAGGAGAAGAGAAGTTTTTATTTCTGGAGGCAGAAATAATGTCAGTAGTAGTGTCAGATATGAGAATCTCTGTAAGGGCTGAGAAAGGCGATGGATGATTTTCAACCATATTAACTGAAAAAAGATTAATTATAACCAAGCTTTTTAAAAATGGACTGCACTTTATAGCATTTTTATATCACAGTGTGCCTATTGCATACATTTACTGTACAGTGGCTTCTAAGCTGCTAAGCAAGGTGCTGTCTGTACCTGCCAAATTTAAGACACCATGGTCACTAATAAGAGGGGAAGTTAATGTCATTCAGGTTTGCTGGGGCGTGCTTTCGGCTGCTCCCTTAATTCCCAAGGGGTCACCACAGCAGATGGATCCACATATTAGATTTGGCACAGATTTACACCCTCCCATTTATCCAGGCTTGGGACCGTCACCTCCCAGTCTCAAACCAGGGACCTTTTGGTGCAAGGCGAATGTATTAACCACGCACTACGGACCATACAAAATCTGACAAAAAACACTTTATAACCACCATTTTTAATAGATGGATAGGCAGTTCCTAGCAAATAGTTATTTTACTTGTAATAATGAGGTCAGAATTAATATTGTTCACTATTTATTGGTAATGTTATAATATGTTACTTTGTTTTAGCTTGTGTGATATAAAATAATAAATTTACAAATGACAGATTTTATTATGAGATGACATTTGTATGTATAGCATTAATGTTGGTGTATGTGGTCATATATGAACCCACATGTGACCTTTTCCCTAAATGTACCCAAGTAGTTTTGGTGGCTAAACTGGACCAAACTGTTGGTTGGGGGGGAAAAAACCCCCCAAAAAACTAAGCAGCGAGTGAAATGGGACATGAATCACAGTCTCCAGGTTCATCATCATATATATATATATCTGTCTCTTTGCTTTATCCCTGCAATGGACTGGTAGACCTGTCCAGGATGTACATTGTGTTCTGAATCTCACAAGGAAGCACTGAAATAAAGTCTAAAAAAAGTCTGGGATTAAAAAAAAACTACTGGGAGAAAGAGGAGAAGAAGAACATATTGTTTGTGTGTTCTGACCCTTCTCCCACTCCATGTCTAATAATATTTGTAGGTGTCTTATACCCATTATGTACTCTATTTACTTAACTGCTTTTTACAAGTTTTAAATCTAATTAACATCAATATTTGTCCAGACTCAAATATGCAATGAGGACTTTGTGGGATTCAATAAATGTAATAAATGTTTCTGTTTGGCTGCTAAAGCAATAAAATGCTGCAAATATGGATGTTTCTGCAAATAAGCTACAATTGCCAGAAAATGTTTCACACACACCTTCAACCAGGCGGCACAAAAAAAATCTATACAATCACTACAGTGTGCACGGTGTGCCCCCAAGATTAGTGTCGCCAGTTTATCCATCCATAGCTGCTTATCCAACTAGAGTTGCAGTAAGCCTGGAGTCTATTCCTGCGACTTTGGGCGAGAGGCGTGGTACACCGTGGACACCCATCACAAGGATAGCATAGATAGAAAGACGAGCATTCACTCCTACAGCCAATTTAGAGTCACCTATTAAACTAACATGCTCATCTTTGCATAAAATGATCACTTCAATGCAAAGTTTTATCATTTTAATGAGATTATGAGCTACAACCAAAAATGAATGTTGCGAGGTGACGATGACCTTTTGATAACTGATCGATGAATCCACTGAATGTTCGTGCCACGTGTGAAGAAATTCCTTCTTTGAAGTTTTTGAGATGAGGAATGTGTTCATGAGACTTACATGTTTCTGGTTCCCTGTTGAATAAACGTTAGTCTGATATTAACTCTTTAACCTGGTTATGTTCTCACCAGATTCTGATTCAAGCAGCTTTAAGTTGTCCCAGTTTTAAATTTAAACACTAAAAAAAAATGGAGAGAATAAGATTACAGTAAGGTTTTCCTTTTAAGGCTCTGAAGCATTGGGATATTGGGAAACCATCTGCAGTTTGTACATTTCTTCCAGCTTTGTTGTTTTTCAGAGTATTATTATTGCATTGAAGTAAAACTGAACTAAAATCAAGTCATTTTGTCATCATGCATGCACTGGAGACACAAGGCATGGTAAGAATTGGTATACTGTAAAATTGCGCAACTTGAACACAGCTTTGATTTTGTTTTTCTCAAGCCTCGAGCCTCACATCAAACCGCTCCCTTCCTCCATCACCGCCCTCTCCTTCCCTGCCTCCACTCCCTCTTCCTCCTCTGCCTTCGCTAGCATTGGCTGGGCCACTCCTCCCCCCATGCCTTGAGTGATGCTGTGAAACCAGGTCAGGCTAGCAAAGACTGCCGTGGGGCTGTGTACAGTAACAAGGGAGGGAGGTGAAGAAGAATTACAGTATACTATGCGTTGAGCTTTGTGGTAGTGATTCACAACCCACGCTGCATCTAATGGGTGATTAATGCAGCTGGGGGACCTGCAGAGATCACTACAATAAATGAGCGTCTGGGTTTCAACCATTTGAAAATCTGACTCGAGAAATCCCATCTGGGAGAGCACCAATTGACCCAGTGTACAGAGGGAAAGCCAAAGAAACAGTAGCAGTTAGTGCTTTTCTCTTCTCGATTGTGTATCGGACATGATAGGAAAGCAGCCCACTGGTTAGCACTGATGTCTCACAGCGAGGAAAATCTATGTGACTCTTGTGTCAGATCTCTCTTCTCCACAATGTCAGCATGTTGTTCAGTAGATTTCTTTTGGTGTTCCACTTTCCTCTGACAGTCCAAATTCAGAGAGATGGAAAACTAATCAGCCTGCAGGTATGACTCTGAATGTAAGTGTCTTTCTGTGTTAACCCTCTGATGCACTGATATGCTCCCCACTACCTTCAACCTATCACATCCTGCAACTGACGTCAGTTCACCCTCACCGTAAATATTAGGAATATGCGGATAAATAGAAGGAATAAATTAATCAAGGTTTGGGGCTGCTGGGCTGCAGCAAGCTAATTTGTATTCACAGAAAGTTCACTGTTCAAATAGACTTTGCTTCTGTTAATTCGTCAAACTTTCTGGCCAGGAGAGGTTGAAGCTGTCATATTTTCAAAGTGTTCTCCACCTGTGCAAGGCTGAGACTCCCACTGCTGGTCAGGACACAGCTGCAGGTTTTCAGGCTCCTGGGCCAACACGGCTCGTGAGCGGACCTGAACTGAGGCAAAGTCGACACCGGCCTCTTTGGCACAGATGCTAACGCACGAGCTCCAGTCTGACCACTCCATCAGGTAGCATTCACCTGCAGCAGAGAACAGACAACATATGGTGTATTACTGAGACTGTAGAATTGTTTGCTTTTCATCACCGTAAAAGGAATCGTTTAGGTTTCAGACTGACCTTGGACAAAATCATTTTAAGACGTCACCTTGGAGACTAGGATGTTGTGATGATTTAGGCACTTAACAGTTAACTGATTATTTAAAAAAGCAACAATTGGTCAATAATAAAAATAATTTCCACTTCCAATACAAAGAAATTAACTTGTACTGCTCATTTTTTTTCAACCCCACTGTTGCATATCTTTGGGCACATTTTAGAGTTTACAAAACCACCAAAACACAGTAAGCTACATCATTACATCATAATTCATCTGTGCAAATCAATTCAAATTAATGAATAAAAATCAGAATTGCCACCTTACAGTCGTATGTCTCTGCCGACCAGTTAAGTTGTAGTTTGCATCCATGGCATTTTAGTCTATGTAAAATATAAAGTGAGGACTAGTGTCACCAATTCAGTATCTTACTAAATGTAAATACGGTCAGAGTTATGGTGTTGGATAATGGCCAGAAAAGGGTTTTTGCAGGCTATTATGATGAATTGGCTTCACTTCTTTGACCTGGAAGCTTTAGACACAGTCCAAAAATTAAATCCTTAGAGAGAACTACTTCCATCTGGCATCTCATCACTGTTACCTGCTCTGTGGATTTTTTTTTTTTTTTTTTAAGTGACTGCCAAATGACCTGTGAAGTATTGGTGGTTATGACTTTGAGCCAAATCTCAGATCATTTTATTTCTTGCCAGGCCATGTGCAGGGTCACATCCTCAGGCAGTGTTTGAGTTAAGAGACTAAAAGGTTACCAGATTTTTGCTATCTGGGCCCTTGACCTGCCTGAGGCTCAGGCTGACAGGATCAGTTTTATCTCAGACTTCACATGTAGGTTTACTCCAACGTTTTGTCTTTCATTAACTGTTCACTATTAGTTTATTTCCATCTCTTCTTGAACCTTGACTCATTTTGACTGTTAAAGCTATACAAAAATATCTGCATTGCAGCTTTAGTGTGGGTGTCTGCAGCAGAAATCCGATCTTCCTCTTTGGCAGTACTAAAGCGAGGCTTTACCTGTTTATCTTTGGATGATCTGGGTGAGATGTGTGCTGCAGAGATGCATATAGAATATGTATTTAAATACCATATCATACGATAGTCGAGATGCTTTGAAGAGTTTCAGGAGGAGGAAGGTGAAAGTTCGAAATGCAGGGTGGCTTGGTTTTGATCACAGCTGACAACTGCAGCTTATCAAACAGCGGGGGGAACAGAACCTGGGTCAAAGGTTGCAGTGCATGAAAGTGTGTGTGTTTGTGAATGTGGAGATGCAACCTGCTTGAATTCCCATGCTGGTCCCGGTCTTGCGCAAGCAACCCCTTGAATTTCCTCCCAAATCACACTACAGTACCTCCCTGCACAGAAAAAGGCTGTGCTTTTGATTGGTGTTTGATACTTCAGTGCTCCTGCAGTTTGGCAAAAGGGGTTGGACTGACTAGTTATCTAGGGCACCATTTCTCAGTGTTTTCCATCTCAGGGACCAGCAGCCATCTGATGAGCTCTCCCCCCCTAAAATGAGAGGGAGAAAAAAAAAAAACACTAGCGAGAAGCACACGCACCACACTTAAAGTATAAAATTAATTCAACCTGAGGTACTTTTAAATTAGTCGTGGGTTGAAAAAAGGACAGCATGTTTCTTCCTCTGTATTGTAGAGATATTGAATGATGAATGATCAACGATGAGCCAAAATAGACACATAGCACTTTGGAAATGAACTCCACATTTGTATTTTGTCTCTTGGCAGACGTGAGGAACAATAATCCCCCCTTCAGGGACTGCTGACACCGAAAATAACAGATTTATGTTTAAGCTGCACTATGTGAAAATACACTCTTGTTATCAGTCTGAATCATAAATTGAGGCTTCAGTTTCTCATCTTTTCTTATTGAAATGTTGTAGATTTGCCCTATTTAGCCAAAAGAAATACTCATGTTCACTTCTCTGCGTGCAGCACAATATTGAGGCTACAGCTTCACAATATGAAGAGCACTGCTGCAGATGTGGGAGGGGCAGTAAACCTTGAACCTGCAGACCTGATAGACAGATAGAGTCCAGCAGCTGCTGGGCAGAGCTCACCTGTCTGCTCTGCTCTGCTCTACGCTGCAAAGCTACATCAAACCCAGCATCTGACAAGCCTCCATCACCAAACCTGAAAACAACTCATCAGACTCAACCTTTTGAAGTGATAATCCCATCTGTGAGATATTTTTTCTTACAGTGGGGGTTGACATCTTTGGCCCTAAGCTGACATTCTGCTGTCTTTGCGCTGCAGTGCCGAGACATCACCTGTCAGTCAGAGAGTGGTCAACAGGCTCCTGTGATGGCTTTTGTCTTCAGAGGTCAAAGCATCCAGCAACACTCGCAGTATATAGAACAATTTTATTGTTTGACCAAGCAAGTGGGATTCATTAGGGTCATTATTTAAAAAAAAAAAAAGACTCCAGTTTTAATTTGCTTCACAAAAAAGTGACGTTTTGAGCACACTTTTTTTTTTTCTCTATTTTTGTAGGTATTTGTATATACAATTTTTTAATTTAATAACAGACATCCAATTGTTGTAAGGAAGATGGGGGGAGACAGATTTGGTTACATCTCACTGAGACATGGAAATCTATCTCAGTCTCATTTTTTAAATTTTTATTTATTATTATTTATTTATTTATTGTGTTTTTACCTGTTATGCATGAAAGTGAAGTGCCACAAAGCTGAAATATGCAAATCATGTCAGGAGGAGTTCACTGTTTCAGTTATTTAAGATGATCAACTGTGTGATTCTATACTTTACTTTGTGTAGATTTCATTAATAGTAGCCCATAACATTGTTATGCTGGCATGGCATCTGAGATCATAAAATACAGCAGTAGTAAACTGTAACAATACAAAAGGCAGATGATGCGGCTGTCTCACACGTCATATTTAATTGCTGTTACTTTTAAATGACTGCAAAGCAACCATGTCTCATTTTGCTAAGATGCAAAGAGAGAACTTGAGGATGCACAAATAGGTGTGTTCGAAATATTACACTGTTTGTGGTGCAACAAATGAGTAAAACTTGAGCCAGCACCTTCCCTTTTATGTTGTGGTTTTGTGTGAATTTTTCTAGGTGGTGTAGTAGAAAAAAGGTACCTCTTCAGACTGTACCAGTCCTCCATGCATCTTGGAAGATGTGTCAGAAACTTCTACTCTACATCTGATGTCTTATACTTTGTTTTGATGAAGGCTTTAGTCGACAAAATGGTTACTGCTGCTTTTGCTAAATACCCACTTCTGTTTATTTCCAAGAACATGCTTCTAGACCTGCAGGAAAGGACCCACCACTGATAAGACCTGGGATATCCAGTGTTGGCTTTTAAAACAGCACTCTGCAAAAGTGTTTATGAGCTGTATATACCCTGAAGCTGTGTTCTCAAACTGCTTGCAAGACTATTAAGTTGTGCATGCATTTTCAATTTATCAGTTTATTTCCAGCCTGCAAATATTTTTTTCAGCATTTAGATTTTTTTCCAGGTGTCATATTTGAGACAAATTTTATTTTCTAACAAGATGATAAAATCTGACCAAGAGCAGGTTTATTACCTATTATTCATGTAACCATTAACATTAACACCAGCACCCTTAAATGTAAAGAAAGGTCTATCTCTGTTGAGAGAGGTGGGCAATTTTTCATTTTTATGGAGAGTTTATTGTGACTAGTGTGTCTGATCAGCAAAGCTCCCATTTTATGGGAGTACAATCTCAAGTGGTATAACTCTTCTAAACCTGCAGAGCAGTATACAAGTTATGACGGAGAGGAGAGGTAAAACAAGTTGCCTGGCTTCAAAATGCCCAGAGTCACAACCTTTTTTTCTGCTCGGTACTCAATCAAATCCTCTGAGAGAGAACAACAGTGGCCCTCAGGTAATTTGAGTGTGACACACAAACCCCAAATTTTCAAATAAAAAGTTTCATTCAAATAAAGCAAATACTGGGCAAATTAGATTGTAAATTAAGCAGTACTGTGTTTTTTTTGTTAGTTTTTTTTTGTTTCTTTTTGGATGTTGTTGAGCTTCTGTAGATATTTCATATTAAAAGCCATCCAAGAGAGGAAATGGCAGGCCGTGCCCTTTCAGCAGCTGGGAAACATTTATGTGCAACATCTGTCCTGAAAGTGCTTAAGTTCATTGACAGTCAGTGAACAAAAAAGGGCAAAATACATGAGACTAGAACTACTCAATGACTGATTTGTTATAAAAACATCAGAGTGATGGGGCACAACCATATTGTAGTGTTTCAACCATCATGTATTTAACAAGAAACGGGTTAAATAGCTCTACATTAATAAAAATCAACAGCCAAATAAAATGACTGAATGAAAATATACTAAATATAATTTAAATGTACTACTAAAAACAAACATTTAAATATATACTCACATACACTTCAACAGGTATACCTGTTCAACTGCTCGTTAACGCAAATATTTAATCAGCCAATCATATGGCAGCAACTCGATGCATTTAGGCATGTAGACATGGTCAAGACGACCTGTTGAAGTTCAAACCGATCATCAGAATGGGGAAGAAAGTATTTCAGAAACTGCTGATCTACTGGGATTTTCCCTCACAGCCATCTCTAGGGTTTACAGAGAATGGTCCGTAAAATGTTCAGTGAGCAGCAGTTCTCTGGGTGAAAATGCCTTGTTGATGTCAGAGGTCAGAGGTGAATGGCCAGAGAATGACTGATAGGAAGGCAACAGAAACTCAAATGATCACTCATTACAACCACTCTGAGCACATCATGTCGAGCCTTGAAGCAGGTTTTGCCACACCAGGTGCCACTCCACTCACACGCAAGCTCACAAAAATTGGACAACAGAACATTGGAAAAACATTGCCTGGTCTGATGAGTCTCAATTTCTGCTGTGACATTCAGATGGTAGGATCAGAATTTGGCATAAAAAACATGAAAGCATACATCCTGCCTCATATCAATGGTTCAGCCTGCTGGTGGTGGTGTAATGGTGTGGGGGATATTTTCTTGGCACACTTTGGGCTCCTTAGTACTAACTGAGCATCATTTAAATGGCACAGCCTACAGTATTGTTGCTGACCATATCAATCCCTTTATGACCACAGTGTACCCATCTTCTTATGACTGCTTCAAGCAGGATAACACGCCATGTCACAAAGCTCAAATCATCTCAAACTGGTTGCTTGAACATGACAGTGAGTTCATTGTACTCAAATGGCCTCCACAGTCACCAGATCTGAATCCAATAGCACACCTTTGGGATGTGGTGGAATGGGAGATGGATGTTCAGTCGACAAATCTGCAGCAACTGCATGATGCTGTCATGTCGATATGGACCAAAATCTCTGAGGAATGTTTCCAGCACCTTCTTGAATCTGTGCCAAAGGCAAAATTGAGCCTACTACTGTTATGTCACATTAATTAGTCAAACACAACAGCAAAAACTGATTCTAATGACTATGTTATGGATTGTGACTTTAAAGCTGGGTGAGCTGAGTCTGAAAAGATATTTATTTTTTTTTTTTTTAAAGGTGGTTAAATCGCACCCTTACTGCCGGACTCTGTGCACTAACCAGACAGCAATAAAACATTCAAGGACCACCGGTAATTATATGAAACCTTGCATCTGTGTATCGTATAACATTTCACAGGTTTTACTTTGTATGGCCATATATCACATAAATCACAACAGATGTCCAGCACAGCATAAAGACTGTGCAGAGACCTAATCACTCACTGAAATGAAACAAGTCATCCTGTGCGGGTCGAACGTGGGCTGACACTGCCAGATTTGTGGGGTTGTTACCTGCTGGGGCTACCCATGCTGAAAATGCGTGCACACATGGCACACTAACGAGCGTTGTGGGTAAGCATCCTCCAAAAGGCACATGCCTCAGTCTTGTTTTTGGTACACTTAGTCTTGCTCTGCTTGATAACTGTTATGTACAGTAGGGCCCTCACAGTATTAGATTGTTATTACACAATTATCATGCCCAAAACATTTAATGATAATGATAATACTGCAAAATCTTTGGCACAGTATCAGTCAAAATCAGGCTTAACTTTATTTGTAAGTGGTGGTGGTTACAACTGGCATATGAAATGAGAGTAAACACCATTACAAGGATGTGAAAAGACTGTAATTCACTATTACCCCTAAAACAGGATGAATAAATGTCACTGGTTTATGCATCATGTAGTTTGGTGCTTTGTTTTAGGTGTACAAAATGCAGTGACGTATTCAGACCATCTTCAAACTGCAGACATAACTGTGAGTCAAAGCATAGGGCATTTTAACCGTAGACTGTATATAAAAGATGGACCCACTGGTTTTTCTACTCAGCATTTGGAAGCCTAAATGTTAACATTTTGGCCACTGTCAAGTTGGTGTTTTGGAGCCAGAAGTAACCATATTTGGAGGAGAGGGTAAAGTGTTAAGTTATCAGCTAACACTAGCAAGCTTGGTTAGCAAGCTACATAAAAAAAAAATATACAGGTGCAACACACAGACACGGATACCTGCTAATTAGCACTAAGTAACACACTTAAAATTACTAGAATTTCAGTCGCCAGAACTTAAGCACAATATTCTTTGATGGGGTGTACCACCCAGCAAGTCTTATGTATCAGATAATTCTATTAAAAATCCTCCAAAACGCACCAACATGGCTGAGAGGTTGAGTCTGAGGCCTAGCAGACACCGATCAGCTACAGCTGCCTGTTTCTGTCAATCAAAGTGGCCTTGCCCCTGATTCTTTGTACATATGCTTTTTTTATGCTGTAAAGTTAGACATTTTAACATGGGAGTCTATAAGCACTGACTTGCTTT
This sequence comes from Paratilapia polleni, assembly GCA_015106735.1. Taxonomy (NCBI): domain Eukaryota; kingdom Metazoa; phylum Chordata; class Actinopteri; order Cichliformes; family Cichlidae; genus Paratilapia; species Paratilapia polleni. The sequence goes on along the minus strand of VUQI01033187.1, from coordinate 7,960 downwards.
TGGAGCCAGCCTCAAGTGACCACGCTAGGATTGGCAGGATATTTGCTCCTGATTTTAACAGAGCAGCAGCTAATGTTAGCTCAGAACACTTGGTAGGCAAAGAAGAGTGAAGGAGCAGCAGTAAGACAAAGCAATGAATCGGTAAAGCAATGAATTCGCCTGTCTTCAAGTGGGAACGAAGTGGGTCTCTCCTGGTGTAGATACTAGAAGGGAAAAGAGCCCCCATAAACTGGCAGGTGAGTCTAACCATGGCTGTACCTGCACCAGATTGTTCGTGGTATTATATGTTTTTGATGAGATATACATTTTTCATTGTAAAATATAGTTATTAGAAATACAGGTATATCACAAAACCCTACTGTATAGTTTACATTGCAAATATTACACAAGGCTGTAAAATCCCATGAACCTAACACAGGTGTACACTCAACTGTTTTAACAGCTGTGAATGACAACAGATCAGTAAAGATTTTGACTCTTTCACATGTTGAAGTTGCATAGGAAGGGTTTAGAGTCATTTTGAACTAAAACTAAAGCCTAAACAGAAAAAGAGTAAGAATATGCAGTACTGCCCTTTGTACTCTTTGTCGTGTCCATCTAATTAGCTTAGAACCTTAAATAGTAGCCAAATGTCACTTCCAAGGGCAAGGAGTAAGTCATTATTTAGCTAAGTCCATAGTGGGTTCAGAGGTTATATTAAAAAAAAAAAAAAAGGCCTATCGAGTTCATGGTATGATCAGTTCCTCTGTCCTGCTCTTTATTGGATTTGGGTAAGTTTACACTCCTGCAGCTCCAACCAACATAATCAGGGATAACAATACGCTTGGCAAACTCATTTGTTTGTCCTCATCCTGAAGTGCTGCCTTCAAGTAATCAGTGTGTCTAAAGTTATAAGCAAGCAATGTAAGACTTTTTAATGCCACTTTAAATTAAATGTAAGGTCAAAAGGGCGGTTTAATTCTTAAGTATTTCCAGGCACCGGCTTTACCCACCAAGAGTAATTGCTGATTTCAAGCTATTTCCTATTAAACTTAATCTTCCCATTTTTTGTAGGCTAACGAGCAGGCTGGCTAAAAAGGCATTCTTCTTGATCAGGAGGATGCTTTTTGCCTCAGATCTATTCTCTTTAGCCACAGAGGTTCAGCACAGTGCCATGCCCTGTATGTAGGCATGAAGTGTGTATTTAAGATCATTTTTGTCAGCTGGAGACGGTGATTTCAGCCAGCTCATGGAGTTTGTGTCCATCTAATTCTCTACAAAAAGACATTATTTATTTTTCTCCTTTTACAGATAAGTTGAATTTTTCTGACCTTTTATTGACTGGTCTTAACAATTTTAAATGCCATATATAAATTGATTCCAGTTGCCTTTTGCATGAAATGTGCCTTTTTAGCTGGCTCATGCCTCTGCTGCTCAACACACAAATACATCTTCAATCTGTTCTCCTCTTAATCAGCATCTCCATTCATATGTGAGGTGAATAAAGGAATAAAATCTACACTTCACTGTATAGCAGATTGTTATTCAGTGCGGTTGTATCTTGGCTTGCCATCTTGTCTTTTTATTTTAAGCCCTTAGGGTTTTTTGTTATCGCGCCCACACAGATTATTGATTGCACTTTTTTTGTTTTTTGTTTTTTTTACTATTTATCTGTCTATCTGTATATGTGAGTGTGTTTGAATCATTTTGCTTCTAGGTTTCTTTGCTGTATAGATGAAATCAATTGAATTGTAGGGGTCACAGCTTTCATTTAGATTCTCCTCTCTGTCTATTCCACTGGAAGAGCAGGTGGTCCAAATAGTTTGCGGATTCCACATAAAACAGAAAATAGTTCCTGACCGCCGTGCCTCTGGCTTGGCCGGACACTTCACCACACTAACGGCGTTTGCTGTGGGGAGGACTGTGAGGGATCGCCTTTTGACTGTTGCTCTAATGATAACCTCAGCGTGCTCTACTCTCTTCATGTGCTGTGAGAGGTGAAAAGAAGTGGCTGTGACTTCAAACTCAGATTATTCGTGGTGAACTGGAGATAGACACCTTTTAAAATTGGAGAAAATGATACAAACTTTAAGTAAATAGAAGACCCAAACATATGCAGAGTGATTTGAAAAAAAGTAGATGAGACAAGAGTGCTCTCTAAGATGATGCAGCCAATGAAATACAGAACCTAAAAGTAAATCAAACTCCCATAAAAAGGCAGTTATACAAAGCTTTAGCCATAATGTAGTCCATTTATTCTGCCTTCAGCTAAGCTGCTATCTCTCATTTTAGAGGTCATGATAGATAGCGAGCACTATTCGAGTTTAGAGGTAATACGGAGACCAAACCCACGCACAGAAGGACCAACTTTCAGCACCTCAAATAACAACCGCCAAAGCCATTTAGGCATCTGAACTGACTTGGCTTTTAAAAGTTACAACTATGCCCATTTTAATGTGTATTTAAGTGCTCAAGCACTTCCTTGTGATATACATCAAACTGCTGACAAGTGTCGACTGTGCTGTGCATGGAGAGCGACTTGTTGAAGTTGAGAGCAGCAACGCAAAACAGTGTTTTGGGGTCTCTGTCCGCAGACACCATTCTTAAACACTCATTGTTGCTGTGTTAAAAAAAACATCTTCTTTACATTTTTCCCCTCTGCCATTATTTAAAGTGTTGATTTTGTAAGTCTTGCCCCTTTCTTGATTTTGATTGGTTGGTGAGAGAGAAGTGACATTGACGAACCAACTGAATTTTTGCATTGAGAACTGAGCTTCATAGGATTTGTATAGAAAATACACAGCACAAAAAAAAAAATGCTATTTGTGGACAGAGAGCCTTAAATCACTGCTTTAATAGATCAGACTGAAGACATAATTAGTTAAGTGTTTATCTTCACACTCTCTACAGTAATGATAAGTATGTGGATATATTTACCTGAAGACTGTATCAGCATCATCAGTGCATGACAATAGATCTAAGTAATCAGTTAATGTTAGTGTTAGCAGCTAATGCTACATCTAACTGGGCTCTGTCTCTTGCACATCCATCTGGGGCTGAAGTGCCAAAAACTGCAGTTCCAGTGGCCACTTGAGTCAGTCCCCATAGACTCCCATGTTAAAATGCCCTGTTTCACAGAAATGAAATTAACTTGTTTACAGCCTGTTACATACCTGGTTTTGGTTGCTAACTAACCCTTCATAACCAAAGTACGTTTAAAGTTTGGCTCCTTTGATTGACAGATGTGCCAGCACTGGCAGCTCTACTTGATTGCTGTCTGCTAGGCCTCACAGCTGGCTAATTCCAGTCACTGAACTGGGCCTCCTGTTTGGTATTGGTGCTTCTGACAAATATGTGCAGCCTGCTGTATAGTACAGCCCCTCCAAGAAGTTGTGCTCCATTTCTAGTTAGTGAAATTCTACAGTTTTATTAGGCGGTTACATAGCACTAACTGGCAATGATAACTTTCTGGTCTGGTCACTTCAGGCTCCAAAAAAACAACATGGCAGCAGTCTATATGCCAACAAAAAAGTCCAGAAACAAGTGGATACTTTTACGTACAGTCTATAGATTCCTTGTGGGTACTTAAAGCATGATCTGTTTTATTTACAGAGACAGTATCCAGCATATTGCTGCCACTGTTTACAGTTTCTTGTGTGGCAAATGGCAGATTTTTGGGAGCTATTTCTTTTAGAGAGTATGATATAAAAAGCAAAGTCATAATTGTCACAATTGATTAATTTTAGTCTTTTACTTTTTTTTAATGAAAGAAGTAAAAATAAACACATTTATTGGACTGTGCATCTAATATTGCTTTTATTCTGCCCAGTTTTTAGACCTGACTTTGCAAGGTTGCTTTTGCAGCACAAACAACAAATAATTACCATTTCAGAGAAGACCTTGAAGGCAGCGTTATTACCTGGACAAGGGAGCGTACAGGCCTCTTTAAGTCTGATCTGTTTTTCTCCATCAACGGCCAGCTCCAGGCTGCTGCACAGCTCCTCGTCCACCAGGCTGCCCTTGTCATCGCTGGAGCCGTCCGACACGAAGCAGGACAGGTTCCTGAAGCGCACGCCGTGTCCACAAACCACACTCTGACAGGACAGAAACACCACAGACGAAGACGGAGGGTGATGAATTAACACAGTGAGGGGAGGGGAAAGGGGGTGTCAGCTACTTGATGACATTTTAACAATCCTAGCCTATTAAACTTCTGCCATTTCAACTGCCAAACTAAAGTCATATAAATTTACCAAAACTGTTTATGCATGTGTTATAGATATTGTAAGAGGAGAGGAAAAAGCAGCAACACTGAGCTGAGCTGTAGGATGAAGAGCTGCAGGTGACATGCTGCACACGTCCAACTCAGCAAGGTATAATATCTGACCTGGAAATCTGTTGTTGTCTAGGAATTAATATTTTCTATATATTTGCACTGCATACAGTAGTTTTTATTTTTATATAAACAAAAGACAGCACAAATACAGACACACACATGTTAAACCTCTACTTTTTTAAGCTCTGCTTCGCCTGGAAATTGCGTGAACTGTAACAACATGATTAAAGGGGACCATTTTCCACACTCGCATACAGGCAGAAAAAATAAGGTCAGGGCTAGAATCTCATGCAGGACCGCACATGTAGTCTACTGTTAAAGTACCCTTGTGGATTTTATTATGTGGGTAAGGCTAGTAGGGAGTTGGGAACACAAAAGCAGTATTAGAAATAACCCTCTATATGCAGGCAGTTCAGTTCTGCTGGACGTGGTGTTTACTGTCCTTGTTTTGAAGTTACTAGGACACTGAGGAGAGGGAGAGACAGAGAGGGGAAACAGAATATCCTGGAAGAATAAATGAGGAATGTTTTTTTTTAATCATTAGAGACAGTCCAAGGATGATGAGCTTACCCATATACATTCAATCTAATTTCTGTGTGGGGGTTAAATAAATTGTTCTTGTATTTGTTTTTAACAAGAACAAAACATGTCGTAGGATCATCTTATCTGATATGTTTTCTACTCGCATTTGTATTTGTCAGTTAATTAATATCACCTTGGAGTCCGACACAGGCTGGTACTGGATGGTGATTTGAGTTACACCCACATGATGGGAAAGCCCCATTTAAAACATTAAAAACATTGTATACATCTAAGAGTGTACTTTTTCTGAAGTAAATGCATACTGCATTTACTAAAATGTTGGCTCTCTACCTCAAGCAGCTAAGCAAGGCAGAGATTATAGACACTTCACTTTTGATTGAGTTGACTGAGGGAAGCAAGTGATGTTAATGGGTAATAACAGGTGACATGACATGTCTCTGTCTCCCCATAAAAATACATCTGTGCTTGCAAAATTTTGCTTCATGTCATAAAGCATTGCAGTGGACGCTTTTAATAATCTGACCTGGTGGCACACGATGCAAAATTAAGTGTACAGGCTGCCAAATTTCTTGGCAAAGGTATTGGTTTACAGTAATGCATCAGCATTAAAGATGCATTAGATTGATTTTTACTGTCCATCTCTCAAAATAACTGGATGAGTGGGGAAATGATGAGCTTGTTCATCAATACTAAAGACGCCATTATTTTTTATCAGGTGCTTAGACTTCACCCTCCTAAAATCCACCTTTTGGCTCAAACTCTTTAGAGTATTGATCTCAGCTAAGCCCAAGCTGCATTTCTTATAGCTGACAGAGGTCAATATAATTATTAATATTTAATGTCCCTGGATTATGGTATAATGTTTTGATGTATTGAGGTACCTCCACCCGACACTCGGACCAGGGGCCGTACTGCCAGCGGTAGCAGGGTCGGACAGGGCAGGGCTTCCACTGCTCCATCTGAGAAGGGCACGGTCGACCGTCACCCTGAGAGGCCTGAACCACCAACCGCTGCCGCCACATCTTACCTGGGGAAAAAAAACAAACAAACACACACAGGTTATATTTATCTGTGTTTATCTGTGTATCTTGTATTAGACTTATATGTGGGCAGGTTTTGTCACTTGTTGATCTAGTGGAAATAGGTGCATGTCAGTTTTGACATTCACCCTTATAAATCCCAGACCTCTTTTCATTGAGTGAATATCTGTCCAGGGTTGTTTAACTTTTGGTTTCTATCACTCTTTGCATTCTTTGCCTCCTCCAGAATATCTACACATATATAAGCAAGTTCAATTTAAGATTTTTTTTAAGACCTCCTCTATATCTGTTTAAAATGTATTTATTACTGTGAAAAGACAACAAAATTATCATTATTGTCCTAAATGGAAATTTCTCAGTTTGCCTTCTAAGGAGTTCTAGGCATCAGCTTAAACCATCAGGGGTAATGATTTTGTTCAAGCCATTTGGGGTTAATGTTGTGTGCTTATGCTATGCACAGCTTTGTGGACCATTGTCTACGCGTTGTAGCTGTGTACCGTCACCAGGGGGCAGTATCAAAAATATGTGCAACCACCTTTAATGTGAACAACTGTTGATTGTGTTTGTGCTGTCGTTGGTCCTTTAGTTTTGCCCCTAACATGAAGAAGGCCAATGTCTTTGCTTTTTTTTTTTTTAACATACATACAGTTGAGCTACAAAGCATTAACACTGCAGTAGCCATGTGTAATCTTCCTGGAAATTCTCACGGTGACATGGCTAAAACATTCAAGGCAAATCCAGACAAATTCTAAGACAATTTAATTATTTTTTAGACCATTTATTAGTAAATGTGTAACAGGGTAGATTTGTATCATCTGTGCACTAATGCAATCTCCACATTTGCTATGAACAACTGGCACTGATTTGGGAGTGCTTTTGTGCTTGTGCTTGTGCGTGTGAGCGAGTTTCACGATGTTGTGCTTGGGTTGATTTCACTGAAGGCAGGTGCGTTTGATTGTGCCTCCACTCTCGTCTACTTATGCCATACACTGATGTCATATTCTCCTGTTTCTCTGTGCAGGCCAGGGCCTACTACACATACTGCAGCTGGAAGGCAGAGTTAAGCTTCCTGGGGCTGTGGTAGTTGCCAGCTTGTTCTGTACAGGACATCCACTGGACCCTGTGGAAGTTGTCAGGTACTAGAGGGGGCACTTTAGTGTTTGTGTAATAAATTATATTTTAAAATTCTCCCTGGATGTGGTCTTTTGCATATAGCTGAGACTATTGTTCAGATCTACAGTATAATCTGTGCCTTACAAATGTCTATCTAAGATTTTAAGTACCTGTAGACAGCCTGTCCTTCAATATTGGGTGTCCTTTTCTTTCACTGGGTAGACTTTCATCATCCACTCTGGTTGGTGCACTGTCCACTATTTCAGCTACAGAAGGAAAACAACTGATAACTGCTGGGGAAAACAGAAGTGCTACCCTCTTCCTGTTTTGGAAGCCTTAATTTTCCCTGGAAATGTTCTACTCAGAAGCAGACAGCATAGTGAGAGTGAGGCTTATAGGGAACCAGTCTAAAAGCTAGTTGTCTCAATATTCTGCAGTAAACATTAACTTCATATGACAAGTTAAAGCAAACAATGTCACTTTTTCCTGCTTAAGCACCACTAATTTATTCAATTCAATTTTATTTATATAGCACCAAATCACAACAACAGTCGCCTCAAGGCGCTTTATATTTTAGGGTAAAGACCCTGCAATATTAGAGAGAAAACCCCAACAGTCAGATGACCCCCTATGAGCAAGCACTTGGCAACAGTAGAAGGGAAAAACTCCCTTTTAACAGGAAGAAACCTCCAGCAGAACCAGGCTCAGGGAGGGGCAGCCATCTGCCGCAACCGGTTGGGGGTGAGGAGAAACAGAAGAGAGCAGAGGGAGAGAGGACAAAAGACACACTATGGGAGAGAGACAGAGTTTAATAATAACTAATGATTAAATGCAAGTGGTGTATAAACACATGGAGAGTGAAAGGAAGTGAATGAAGAGGAAATGCTCAGTGCATCATGGGAAGTCCCCAGCAGCCTAGGCCTATTGCAGCGTAACTAAGGGATGGTTC
>VUQI01033186.1:0-15804 GCA_015106735.1 Paratilapia polleni | reverse complement strand
GACAAAGTCCAGACTTAAATCCAATTGAGATGCTTTGGCATGACCTTAAACAGGCCGTTCATGCTCAAAAACCTTCCAATGAAAGAAGAGTAGGCCACATTTCCTCCACAGTGATAAAAAGGACTCATTGCCAGTTGTCGCAAACACTTGATTGCAGTTCTCATTGCCAAGGGTCGCACAACCAGTTATTAGGTTTAGAGGGCAATTACTTTGTCACAGAGGGCCAGGTAGGTTTGGATAGCTTTTTTCCTTTAATAAATGAAATCATCATTTATAAACTACATTTTGTATTTACTTGGGTTATCTTTGTCTAATATTAAAATTTGCTTGATGATCTGAAACATGTATATGTGACAAATATACAAAAACCTAAGAAATCAGGATGGGGGCAAATACTTTTTCATGGCACTGTATCTGTTAAATTTAGGAATGTTGATTCAGCTATGTTGGCTAAAACAGAACAGTAAAAATGAAGACAAATGCTCCTTTGGTCACTTTCTATACTGCGTTATATACAGTTAGGGCCATAAGATTTTGGACAATGACACATTTGTCTTAATTTTGCCTCGGTACACCACCACAGTTGAATTTAAAATAAACAATCAAGATGCGACTGAAGTGCAGACTGTCAGCAATTCAAAGGGTTTAGAAAAAGTAATGCATTAACTGTTTAGGAATCACAGCCATTTTTAAACAGTAAATGCAGCAATGGAGACCATGATTAACAGGGAAGCTGGCTAGCTTAGGTTTGTTTTAGCATAGGACTCATGTTTTAAGAAAAGCTTGAAAAGTGAAAACCTCTGAACTTGCTGGCCTTGTTATAAAAATATAAAATACAGCAACAGAAAGCAATTGTTCATTCTTTTCCAAAGCTACACTTCCAAACTCTGGTATAATAGCTCTGACTTGACAGGCATTACTATATCCTAACATTTTTGAGGGAACACAGAGGGTCCATTCTGCAGAAGCTTTCAGTCATGTTAGCATGACTTACGTAAGTTCCAGCAGACAATCTCTCATCATCCTGCTGTGCTGTCCACAACATCACTGAGCAACATACTCCTGAATTGTATGTTACAGCATGAACTGTGGATGATCATTCTTTGTCGAGTTCATGGGCCACACAAAGTCATCACGGGCCATTGGCTCTCCAGCTTGTTGCGGATGCAACATTTATGATACATACAGGTTTTGGAACATCATATGAGGCTGTCCAGACAACATATTTTCCAGTAAGGAATGACATTGTTGGCAGTCTTGTTTATTTGGTAAATGGTAAATGGACTGGTACTTATATAGCGCTTTTCTACTCAGTTTCTGTGTACTCAAAGCGCTTTACACTACAGGCCACATTCACCCAGTCACACATACATTCATACAGCACTTTTATCTACACTTAAGTGCTAAGTACTAACATTCACACACACTCACACTCCGATGAATGCATCGGGAGCAACGTGGGGTTCAGTATCTTGCCCAAGGATACTTCGGCATGCAGACTAGGGGAGCCAGGAATCGAACCACTGACCTTCCGATTAGTAGACGACTCGCTCTACCTCCTGAGCCACAGCAAGACAATAGACCTCAGAAATTGCAATGCACTCTGGGTAGTCACCACCATGTTGTTGTTCACGCAAAATCAAAACAAAGATAGATACAGATGGTAATAAGGAGGAAAACACACTCATGAACGCTGAAAAAAAACACCCAAATGACCCATGAGAAGATCAACAGCACAATACAATACAGAGAGAAGCTAAACAACTAGTCAAAGGAGTGTTATTAGGAGAAAATAATCGTAATAGGAGGGGTTGATCCACATGAACACAAAGATTGATCACTTTATTTTTAGAAGCTACCGATGCTCAAGTTCCCCAACATTTTCTCAAAACTTGTTTGTGGTGAGCACCTGCACATCAAACAAGTTAAGAATTATAAATCGCTTCAAGCTCGCCTTCAGGCCTGTGGGACTCAGTCAGACACTCTGACACAGACATACTGAGCCATGGCTCTGTGATACATTTCTGCACCTCTTACAAAGACACTTTGTATATAGTTTATTGTAATTTTTAATACTGTACTGTAATATTTTTTGTCTTTTTCAATTTTGTATTTCAGTTTATATTTTTACATCTCATAGCACTGCACACACATAGGTTTTACTTGGTATTAATATTGCACTGTAATAATATCCTTATATGTTCTACCTTGTAGTTACACTAAACTCTACTATGAATCTTAAAAATAAAAGTCAATCAGACCTGATGCAGTTTTCTGACATTTATTATGGCACAATATTTCATTACAACATTTTGTGTTGTAGTGCAGCAGCAGGTGCAGAAGCTTGTACTCTCTTTATTCTCCGTTGATAGAGGAGCCACAACAACCCAGTCAAGATCACACTGTTGCATTTCAAAAGCTGGTTTGCCTAAAACAAAAAGCATAAAGATTTTGTTTGGGTTAGCTAAGTTGCAGCAACCCTGCAGCCTGTAACAGTAAGATCTGTGCCTGAAGTGTAACAATAGCACCCAGTCACATTTCAGAAGCTGTTTTTAAAAAAATCTGAAGTATAAAGATTTCCTTTGATTATGCTATGCCATGTAGCCATGTAGTTATCCCCAAGATAACTGCCACATCTAAGGTGTGTAGTGTAGCAAGATCCCTACGACATGTAACTAACAGTTAAATATGCTATAATTATAATCATACTTACCAGTATGACAATGCTGTGATCAGACAAACATATTTTACAAAATGTTGTTGAAGGTGATGTTTTTCCTTCTTCCAACTGCTACCCAAGCCGTGCGTTGTCTCCATGTTGCTGATTCCAAGCTGGAAAGTGCAAAAATCTCGCTCCATTCTGTATACGGCTTCCATTCCGGTCATATGTGTATATTCGGTTGTGTCATTTTACAACACAGCAGCTCACCATTCTGATGAGTTTCTAATGTCCACAGTTTAACTTTCAAAACCAAAAGCAACCTCTATCTCTGTATATTCCAGTATCAACTCAGACTTGCGTGAACAACAGTCGCATAATGCATTGCATTGGTGACGTCACAATCCTGAGCTGTATTTCAGCAGCATGAGCTGATAGTAAAAGATCCTGGGTGCTAAACTGGCCTCCCTGCAGCCATACCTGTCACCCAATCAAATATTTGGTGCTTTTTGAAATGAAAAATATGATAAAAAAAACAAGGCCCTAATGTGTTAAGCACCTGAAATCCCAACAACAACAACCGATTGGAAAATATTTTGCTTTTGAAGTTGGTCTCTTCATTTCCCATTAAAAGAAGAGATGATGCAACACAGAGGGACCCAGGTCATGTGTTTTATTTGTACTATTTTTAATCAAATGTAGGCTTTAAATGATTTTCAAATCATTGCCTTCAGATTTTATTGACATCTACACATGGACATACAAACTGGAGAATCCGTAGCTGTGGCTTAGGAGACGAGCTGACTGGCACTACCATGGCTCAGCTGTAATATCGTTACACACTGCAGAGGGATTTTTGTCATTTTATGACTAATGTTGGAAGCTTGGTGGTCTGCTTTAATTAGAATTTTCCAGTCTATCTGGAGTGCACTTCAAAAAAAATTTTTCATGATTTTTATCTTAAATTATAAATTCAGTTTTTTTTCAACCTGGCCTATTTCCTATATTCTGGCTCTGTGGATCATCAACTTTGCACTCTCCAGCTCACTTGTGGTGTGAGTCATCGTAAAATTAGTGTTTCCATTTAGCACACACAAACTCTTTCCTTTTCTCCTGTCCTGTTTTCACAAACAGCACTTCATGATTTTATTTTTGTACCCCTTTATCTACACAAAACATGTGTAACTGTTTCTTTTAATTCTTGCAAGAACTCATCAGTCTGCTTAGCAAGGGTTTCAGCTCTATTCTGAGTATTAAAAGCAATGAAAAACCACAGGGAGAAACACTAATGCTGTCACAATGTTCCTGAAACACATTTTGTGATGTTTCTTTGCCTCTGCTGATGTGTGCAATGTATAAAGAAGGTTTTGACAGGTTCTCTTGTTGTGATTCAAGAGTTTTCTTTTCAACAATTAGCTAACAGCAGAGGTTCGACATACAGTACGGCATCAACTTGTTTCTTTTTATCAGATCTTTGCACTATATAGAAGTTAAAGGAAAAACACAGGTTATAAAGGGTGGAAAAAGGTGAAGAGAGGTGGTAGAGTGTCAGTATAGAGCGTGAGAGAGAAGACATTTGCATTCAGTACACGTGAAATATGTAAAAAATAGCTAACACTCGGTTTGAACTTCAGCAGGTTGTCTTGACCATGTCTACATGCTTAAATGCAATGAATTTCTGCCATGTGACTGGCTGATTAGATATTTGTGTTAAGAAGCATCTGAACAGGTTTAACTAATGAAGTGGCTGGTAAATGTAAGTGCAAAATATGGGGTCTGTATCAGCATTTCATTGTGTTTTCATTCAAAGACAGACATGCTGACAATGGGAGATGCTTCCCTCAAAGGACTGAGAGCTGAACAAGATACCCTTTCAACAACACCTAGATTTGGGGGTCTTGTTTGACTGTACCATGACCTTAAAACTTAAAAGGATTTACACATAAGCAAAGTAAAAATGCATTCAAATCGCAGACAGACAGAACAGGTGGTTTTACGCAGTACAGAAAACAAGCTCACAGAAATAGAAAGTGTTTTTAGTGACAAACAGAGCTTGGAACACATTAAGAAAAGTGTAACAATTGACGTTACAGACCAAAACAACATACAAACAAACCAAAGGACGTCAGGGATGACAAAAATTTGAGGATGCTTCTGGTGGTTTGCGTGCATACTGGTTGTAAGAAGAAAAACAAAAGGATTCATTGAGGCCGGGGAGGAAAGTACTCACGAATGGTTAAATCCATCACTTGAGAGGCCAAGCAGAAGACAGGATGCTCATACATCTCTCTCTTTTTCCCTATAAAGAAAGACGGAGGATACCGTGGCATGCGAAAGGCCAGGGTCAGAGAGAACGAGCACAGCAGTCACTCGGGTTTGACCAATATGAGGTTTTGTTCTGCCACCAATTATCTCACAATTTTCCCAATATCTTGCTGGAAAATCTGAACTTTGTGTGCTTTGTTTCAGCATATATTCTATCAAAGGCACAATATGTATCATTCTGAAATTTGTATGTATTGTCAGGGAATTAATCAGAACTACATGGTATGCATACTACAGTGCATAACTCCACAACATGATATTATTGCAAGATCTGTCACACGAGTGATTTCTTCAGATTTTCTTCTACAAGATTCACTCCAAAGCTGGATTACCAACCAGGCAAAGAGGGCAGCTGCAAGAGTGCCCAGATCCCTGAGGTCACTAAGAGACCCATGTATACTATTTATGATTTGAGTCTACATACTTTAATTAATCACAAATATGTTGGATTTTTTTTTTCTTTTCACTTCAGTTACAATCCCCCATCTTGTGGCCCCTGTATTATTATTATTAAATGCATGTAAGAGAGATGAAAGATAACATCTTCTATTTTATGAAACTATGCTTGTTTAGCATGTGGTGGATGTAGCTGGTGGATGTTAAGGGGTTAAAAGCTTAACTGATTCTTGTTAGTTTTTGGAGCTTATTTGCTGTAAGGTTTTGTTTTGTAAATTGATTCTAATTTTTGTGTGTACTTAGTTAACACAGAGAAAAAAGAAATGGGCAACAAGGTGGTGCAGTAGTTAGTACAGTTACAACTTTGCATGTTCTAACTGTCCTCCCACAGATCTCGACAGGTTAAATGGTGATTCTAAATGACTGAAGTTGTGCATGATTGCCTGCCTCTCTGTGTTAGCCCTGTAATGGACTGGTGACCTTTCAGGGTATCCAGTCCAGACTCCCACTAAAAGTCAGCTGGGATAGACTCCAGCCCCACTGCAACTCTATATTGGATAAGCAGTTAAGAAGATGCAAGATGGATGGATGGATAATCACGTCAAAAAGCTAACTTTGCATTTCGATTAGAATTAACAGTGGCAGTAACACTAAAGCAGTCTTCCTTTGAGTCATTAATTTGCCATTAACAAAATATTTGTTTACCGTAATAATACCAATTAACTCACTGATTCTATGGCAAGTACTTAATAAATTAAAATGCTACACAAAGCATCTTTGAATGTTTTTCTTACAAATATGTCATCAAACTACAATCAATCCTCATATTTCATAACTAAGTAGAAGGCCAAACTCAACAAAACAGCTCATCAGTCTAGATCACAGTTTCCAGACTATGTAGCTGGGTGGGAACTGCGGCTATTGACAGACTGAGCAAGTTGGCATTGTGTGTGTAAATGTGAGAAATGGATATTAGTAGTGTACACTGTAAGAATACTGTATGTGTGAGGTAGGTTCAGGGACCAGCTAGGCTGCTTGTTTTGGATTAACCTGCCAAGCAGGGGTAAAATCAGAGAAATGAGAGCATTGTTTTTTCCAGATAGGAAAAGAACTACAGAAATATGTTGGAAAGTTGTACAGGGGAATATCAAACAATCACAACTTAGATACTATGATCCCTTAGTGTCTTCAGGAATGTGACTGTGTCTTTACAGAGATTGTCTTTAATTGTTAACTGAACAATAAAACTTTGGGAAATGCTATTGTTTGCTGTCTTATGTTTCTACTGCTGGTGAACTAACTATCCATCTTCCACCTGTTCTTACTTGAATGCATTTCAAATATTTGTATTACACTGTATCTCAAATTCAAGGCAGTTAATGACTTGAATTTCAGATATATTTCAGTGTCTTACATAAACGTGATCAAACAAATTTGTTAGAGTTGATTCTTATGTATGAAAAGGACCAGAGTATAATGATACTTGTTCCCAGTACAGAGAAAAAATATGTACTATATACAGTATTTGGATGTTGGATGCAAGTTATGTTGTCAGTAGTTTATAAAATAAAACAAAAATGTTAATTTTACACAAACATATACCTATAAATAGCAAAATCAGAGAAACTGATAATTTTGCAGTGGTCTCTTAATTTTTTCCAGAGCTGTATGTTTAGACTACTTCAGAAGACAAACTGTAAGTCATGGGAAAAGAGCTAGCTCAAATCTGTTATACTGAACAGCAGTGAATACACTAACTTGCTGAGCTGTTGTATACTTACTGTATGTTTTATTTTGTGTAACATTTTGGCAAATTAGTTTAGGCTTCGGCACTTTAAAGAAATAACAAAAACCTTTGGCGACTATGTGATGTATCTGAAAATGTAGGCCTTCATAATAAGGTTGCCGTCTTCAAGCTCTGCCACATGACCAAGCTAAGGTAACCATAGCAGGACATGTCTCTTATACTGGACACAAAGGGTCACAGATATAGTAAATGAAGTGAATGTAAAATCTGGAGAATTATCACATTTATGAAAAAAGAACAAAGGACAGGTGAGTGAGCTAACACAGTTTGTGATTCATTGTTCAGACAGGGGTCTGCAGAATGTCTATGATGCCTACTAAAGAAAACCTAGAAAATGAAGGAGAAAAAAAAAAAAAAATCCTGTCACAAGGGACAGCCCCATCATGTCTAATTTACTGGCCTTCATGTTTTCAAACAGAGGCTAATGAAACGCAGAAAAAGCCAACAGACAAGTAAAAGAGAAGAGTGAGTGTGAAGTCATCAGAAAGCAGGGAAGACCCAGAAGGGAAAAGAAGGAGAATCTCTTCAGCTACCAGGGAAGCCAAAGGGAGACAAAGGCAGTGTAGGACTCAGCTGAAACAGAAGCTGAGGCATGGTGGAAGAAGTCAGCAAGATTGAATTGAATGCATTTTTACTTACTCTAAATTTGCTATTAAACGTGGATAAAGAAAAAATAAATGGCTTCTGTCACTTCAAACAACTAGCATACCATTAAGCACATTTTGAAAGGCAATTAGAAAGGATTTTCCTTAAGTGTGAAGAACTTTTTAGAAGTCTGTCTTTTTAAAAGTTGTGATGCAATAGAATTTACTATATTACTTCAAAGATCCATATTAACCTAAGATTAAAAATATTAGCTTTTGTTCCTTCTATTTTTCTGATGACATTCTAGCATCATAACATGACTGTAATATATTGGTGCTTTCAAACTGAACTTGTGAGACTGATTACAATATGGGATGCTGTGTGAACACAGCTTGAACACAGAGCTTTCCAAAAATTCTCACTTCTGCTGTCATAAATACCACAAGAGAGTAGCAGTAACATGGACTCTAATCATCAAAACAGTAAACACAACCCTGTTTGAAGGTCCAATATGTAACATGAAAGTCCCACCCAGGCACTGGTAATGAGACAGTAAATGGACAAAAGTAGTGGGTCACCTGCACATTACACCAACAAGAGCTGCTTGGCCATGGAAATCCATGCCATGAAGCACACAGTTTTTGTGTTGATGTTAATGCCAGAGGAAGTTTGGAACTCTGCAGTTACTCAGTTAGCAGAGCACTGGCAACTTTTATGCACTCTGTGCCTCAACACTGTCATTTTACATTTGAATTGCTGTGGTTCCTGAACACTTTCACTTTGCAATAATACCACTTGCAGTTTGTTCATGGAGGGAATTGAGGAGGGAAGAAATTTAACAAACTGACTGGGTTGCAGTGGTGGCATCCTATTACAGTACCACGCTTGAATCCAGTGACGTCACAATCCAGTGAACTCTTTAGTCCCATTCTTTCAAAAATGCTTATAAAGGCAGACTGCATGGCTAGGGGCTTGATTTTATACACCTGTGGCAATGGGATGGAGAACACCTGAATTCAAAGATTAAGAGGTGTGGCCCAATACTTTTGTCCATATAGTGTATTAGACAGCTTCACTTTAACTGTTCCAGTTGCAACATTTCAAACAATGGCTACAAAACTTAGAGAGAAATAGATCCCTGACTTCAACAGTTTATCAGTGTTTATAGTGTTTATTTATTATTGGTTGCTTAGTAAAAAGTAGTAAACATGTTCATCAAATTTGACAATCAGTCTTCATGTTTTTTATAAGCTTACCAATCATAATCACATACTGTAACTTTAATTTTGGAAACACTGCCCCAGTAAGATTAGAACTCCCCTCAACCCTGCACTTTCAGATCTTTCACATCTGCAACTAAATACCATATTAACAGGCATTTTTTCGTTGTGTGTTCTTACTACATTAGTACAAACACAAAGAAGCTCTGCTAGAGTAATAACATACCTTCGAGTTTGGCGTACTCTGACAGACGCTGGTAGTTGACCAGAGCTGCCTGCTCCAGACACTTACGGATCACAGCTTTGACTTCCTCTTGCGGGACCGCGGTGACAATATCTTTCATTAAAACCTTACATAAAAGACACAGCAAAATGAACTTTTTTTTTTGTTCTTTGCAGTGTACACAAAACTTAACTTATTTGTGTTACAGTTAATATTAAAGTGTGATCTGTATCTGGATAAGATTAAATACATTTCAATGCAAGATGTAATGTATTTAATACATTATATATTTTAATAATATATTTTAATACTCTCTCCCATAGGTGTGCCTTTTTGTCCTGTCTCGCTCTGCTCTCTTCTGTTTCCCCTCATCCCCAACCGGTCGCGGCAGATGGCTGCCCCTCCCTGAGCCTGGTTCTGCCGGAGGTTTCTTCCTGTTAAAAGGGAGTTTTTCCTTCCCACTGTTGCCAAGTGCTTGCTCATAGGGGGTCGTCTGATTGTTGGGGTTTTCTGTCTTTTCTGTCTAATTTGTAGGGTCTTTACCCTAAAATATAAAGCACCTTGAGGCGACTGTTGTTGTGATTTGGCGCTGTACAAATAAAATTGAATTGAATTGAATTGAATGTAAATGCACATCTGAAAAACATGTCCTCAGACCTAAATGACAAAATGACTCTATAGCCTCAATATGAGTTTTTTTCTTTACAAAAAAACAAAAAGTATTGGCAAATTTCCCTAGCACTTTTAGGATACATGTTAAAAACTCTTTCCTTCACAAAGCTTTTAGGAAGACAGCCAGATCAGTTTAAAAAAGCCACAGACACTGCCTGGAGGAAGTGGGCATGGTGGTGGCATGGATCAAATGCAGAATCCTACATGTGACACCATTATATTTAGATTTAGTTGAATTCTATTAAGATTATTCATTATTTATATATTTATTTATATTTATATATTATTTATATATTTATATATAATTAGATTTTGGCACCAAAACATTTTGGTGATGTTCAAGAAAAGATGACAGGTTGGGTTAAAATACCCTTTCGCAATGTTTAACATGTTAGATGACAAATTTCTTGTGAGGTCAAGCAGGTTTAAGTAGGCTCTGCACAATTTTTTTAAAAAGTCAACTAACTTAGTCTCTTCCAGTAAATGAAAGGAAGCCTTACAAAGCTACAGGTAGTAGCAAGATCAAAAAGAGTGACCACAAAGAAAGTATGGAATCCTGTATGTATGTTAACTGTGCTATAAAAGGCTTACCCTTTCAAGCAGGGACAGGGTTGCCTTCAGTGCTCCTTCTGGCCTTCCAAATGGAAAACAGTACCTGTTGAAGCAGGGAAGTTATTTTTTTAATAAAACACTGCAGAACTCCACTTTTCCTTATTTATTGTATCTAGTAGTGCGTGACATTTCAAGCACACCTGCTCTTCATCACACAATAAAACACAGGGCGGCGCCACCTTAAACCACCTGTGATAGGTCACACGACCACAACCAATGACAATCATATCCAATCAATTTTTTTTTGGCCCGGCACCTGCCCCACATTATGGTGAGGAAATGCGTGGATTTTTTTTTTTCCTGTTTTATAAGTTATTTTTTTAACCCTCAGCAGTCCAATTTGACAGTCTCTGAGCACATGGTGCAATGCTTCCTACCGGAAGTGCGTAATCTGGTTTTCCAGAAGCACCCGTAGTCTCTCCTTGATTTCCTCAAAGCGCTCCTTCTCCTCAACAGTGACTGTGCCAATACCATCTGGCCTGAAACACAGAAGCATTTGCAATGATTGCAGTGAAAGGTTCTGCAATCTCCCTAGTTGAACCTTTCATCACAAAATATCAAAATACCTATATTTTCCATGGTTTAGGAAAATTCAGATAAGGAAAAATGGTGCATATGCATATACATGGAACTTGTGTTCTTTAATTGGAAAATGAAGGAAACAGCAATATTTGCCATCTTTATCCTTTAAATTGTAAAAATCTATTTATTCTTTAAATTCATTAAATTTGTGGTGTTATTTATTCATCTAATTAGAAGTAAGAAGTGAGTCTAAAGGAGGCAAGTTTAAATTTTCATATTCCACATAAAATCAACATAATCTGACAATAGTTTCTATCTGCCCCCTTCAGAATAGGTTATTTTTAACTTGCAATAACTTTAGTACAATTAATTAAGTCATGTAAAATTTTATCTTCATACTACTAAAAATTTCAGAGTTACAAGCTCTCGAAGCACATGGGGTGGGTCAAAGCCTTCATAAGGTCTTACATATAGGAGCTTGCCACATGAAAGTTTCAGGTTTGAAAAACACTGCAACCAAAGAAGTTTTATACCTACACCAAGGATCACAAACTAAAGCCAACTAACTGAAGCAGTATTGCTGTACACATCCTCCAATGGGAAACCAGGATCAAGTAGATGTGCCCATAACTGAAGCAGGCACTGACCAGCGGGCACTTGCACACAGAGTTGCGTTCACATTGCAGCACTTCAGATGAATGAGATGCATTTAAATACAGAAAGTATTCAACATGCAGATTTTTTTTCTTGACAATATTTGTTCAGTACAAATTTAAAATGTTCAGCAAAATTAAATCACTGACTCAACCAAGGCTGATTTGTTTTTGGTGATTCAAATTCTCATAACCAAACAAAACATTTGTTTTTGTGGTAACACATGAGATTAGGCTACACATATTAACCATTAATAATTAGCTATTTATTTGCATGCTTATTAGTAGCCTATTTGTTCTTTATGAGTCATTACAAAGCACTTATTGATGACTTATTCTCCATGGCCATATGAGAGAGTTTTTCCTTAATAACCTCAAATTACTGGTTATTGATAGAAAGTAAGGAAGTTATTGTACATGAGTTATGATCTGAATATGCTTTGATCAATAAAAGCCTTATATGGTGGTAGTACCACAACTATGCTACGAGTAGACCATATTTATTGAGTCCCTTAAAGACTCTTAATAAATATGGTCTCTTCGTAGGTAACAAATCACAAAACTACAAGTATCACTAGTAGTTTGACATGTATTAACCTAACAGGTTGCCTTCCTAAGTTGCCTCCTCTTCAGACATAGTAAACCCATTATAGCCCACAACTTACTATGCAGCTAGCACACCCTATTCTTCGTTATCGGTTACACCATTAAAAACAGTACAGGTCCATTGCAATACACATGTCCCATTCAGTGGTAGAAGAAAATAATAAGCACAAGTAAAAAAATTTTCTTTATTATTTAACCAGAGATTTTTTTTTTCAACATATCTAAACAGTGATAAACTGTTGAAGTCAGGGCTCTATTTCTCTCTAAGCTTTGTAGGCATTATTTGAAATGTTGCAACTGGAACAGTTAAAGTGAAGTCTAATACACTATATGGACAGAAATATCAGGCCACACCTCTTAATCTTTAAATTCAGGTGTTTTCAGCCCTGTTGCCACATGTGTATAAAATCAAGCCCCTAGCCATGCACTCTGCCTTTACAAACATTTGTGAAAGAATGGATCATTCTAAAGAGCTCGCTGAATTCAAGTGTAGAAATGTAACAGGATGCCACCATTGCAAGAAATCAGTTTGTGAAATCAACTGCAATCCAGTTGATTGTGGAATATCCCTGCTAGATATTCCACAACCAAGTGTAAGTGGTACAATTACAAGGTGGAAACATTTAGGAACCGCAGCAGCTCAGACCAAGTGCTGAGGCCAAGGTTCCACACCTCCTCTGGTATTAACATCAGCACAAAAACACTGGAAGCTTCATGGCATGGGTTTCTATGTGTAGGTGGCCCAGTACGTTTGTCCATATGTTATATTTTTTGCAGGTTTCTTTAATGCTAAGAACAAGTGTTTTGCCTAAGCTTGCTGCACACTTTCAGCTTTTTTGCAAAGGATCACATAAAATTTCAGTTCTATGTGATCCTTTACATAGCTCCATCCATCCATCCATTTTCTGCCACTTATACTGGCTCGGGTCATGGGATAGCAGTCTAAGCAGAGAAGTCCAGATCTCCCTCTCCCCAACCACCTCCTCCAGAACACAGAGGCATTCCCACTCCAGCTCAGAGACATAATCTCTCCAGCATGTCCTGGGCCTACCCCAGGGCCTCCTTCCAGTAGGACATGCCCGAAACACCTTGCCCAGGAGGCGCCCAGGAGCCATCCTAGTCAGATGCTCGAACCACCTCAGTTGGCCCCTTACAATGTGGAGGACTCAACTTCCCACTCTATCTCTAAGGGAGAGGCCAGCCACCCTTTAGAGAAAACTCTTTTCCACTGCTTGTATCCGTGATCTCATTCTTTCAGTCATTATCCAGAGTCCATGACCATAGATTGACAGGTAAATCGACAGCTTCACTTTTACGCTCAGCTCTCTCTTCACCACAACTGACTCGTACAGCGTCCACTTCATTGCAGACACAGCCCCAATCCGTCTATCAACCTCTCGTTCCCCTTTCCCGTCACTCGTGGACAAGACCCCGAGATACTTTAACTCCTCCAGTTGGGGCAGCAACTCTTCTCTGACCCGGACTCCACCCTTTTCCAGCTGAGAACCATGGCCTCAGACTTGGAGGTGCTAATTCTCATTCCCGCCACTTCACGCTCGAACTGCTCCAGTGCAAGCTGGAGGCCACCACCTGATGAAGCCAACAGAACCACATCATCCTCAAAAAGCAGACACAAGATCCTGAGGCCAACAAAGTGGAAACCGTTCACCACTTGGCTCCACCTAGACAATTGGTGACAAAAAGCAGTTCTGGCAAAGTCCAACACCCACCAGGAACAAGTCCGACTTACTAATGTGGCTGTACAGGGACCAAACAGCTCATGACAATGGGCCAGACACCCCACACTCCCGAAGCACCTCCCACAGGATCCCCAGAGGGACGCAGTCAGATGCCTTCTCCAAGTCCACAAAACACATGTACACTCGAATATCCTCAAGAGCATAAAGAGCTCCATGGCCAGGTCGAAAACCACATTGTTCCTCCTGAATCTGAGGTTCAACTAACAGACGGACTCTCCTCTCCAGTACCCTGGCGTAGACCTTCCCAGGAAGGCTGAGTAGTGTGATCCCACTGTAACTGGAGAACACCCTCTGGTTCCACTTCTTGAAGATGGGAACCACCACCACAGTCTGCCAATCCAGAGACACTGCCCCAGATCTCCACACATCACTGCAGAAGCTTGTCAACCAAGACAGCCCTACGACATCCAGTAGGTGGTGAGCCCAAAGGAGGGCAGGCCCATGTCAACTCTTAGGGCTGCACGTGGCCGGACCCAATGGGCTAAGGCCTGGCCACCTGGCACTCTCCCTCAAGCTCCCTTCCCATGCCTGGCTCCAGGGAGGGACCCCGGTAACCCAATCCCAGGCAGGGCAATCTAGTCCCTTGATTTTTAGTCTTTCATAGGGGTCAAACATACAGTATCTATGCACTTGTTTTTAGACTGTATGACATCCGTATGTAAATGATAACACCTGTCAATATTCTGTTTCTCAGAAATAACGTAAAGTGAAAAAAAAAAAAATAAAAAAAATTTAAATTTAAAAAAAATATATATATCTAGCCGACTGTCATTTTAATACTAGGTCAACAAGACATTGACCTTTGGATTTCAAGTCCTCTATAATCGTCTTCTGTTCAGGTGTAATGTGGGTCGCGCACTTCTTAGCAAAAGATAGCAGGATAAAACTTGAGGCTCTGGAAGGTTTCAGGGTCCACAATCTGGAGCTTTGCAATTGGAGAGGTCATCTTGATAGCCCTTCGACCCACACCATTGACCCTAAAGGCTTCAGCCATAGTGTGGATATGGCTAAAGGTTTTTAGGACTTTCTGATATCAGCGGATTGCCTCAGCTGGCCCTCTGACTTGGGGGAAAAAGACAAATCAGGCCCCATCATATCTTAAAGACCTCATAGTACCATATTATCCAAATAGAGCACTTCGCTCTCAGACTGCAGGCTTACTTGTGGTTCCTAGGGTATTTAAAAGTAGAATGGGAGGAAGAGCCTTCAGCTTTCAGGCCCCTCTCCTGTGGAACCAGCTCCCAGTTTGGATTCGGGATACAGACACCCTCTCTACTTTAAGACATGCCTGTAGTTTAATTAATTGGTGTGTGTCATCTGGCTTCATGGATAAATACAGCTGGGTATCATCTGCATAGCAATGAAAATGTATGCTATGTTTTCTAATAATACTGCCTAAGGGAAGCATTTATAATGTAAATAGAATTGGTCCCAGCACAGAACCCTGTGGAACTCCATAAATAACTTTAGAGTGTGAAGAAACTCCCCATTTACATGAACAAATTGGAGTCTATTCAATAAATATGATTCAAACCACTGCAACAGGGAATAAATTTTATTACAGTAGATGTCTTTCTGAAAGTACTGTAACTAAGTTTAAGGATGTAATTCCTCCACTTTTATCGTCTTCAATCCCATGTGCCAACACAATGCAGAGCAGCTACCTAAACTTCTCTCCCACAGAGGTTGATCATTTTGTTAATAGTCTTACATCAGTTCTGCGTATGACGCTGGATACTGTGGCTCCTCTGAAAAAGAGAGCTT
>VUQI01033182.1:0-10705 GCA_015106735.1 Paratilapia polleni | reverse complement strand
TAAATTAGGACACCCCCACATTTATTCCCACTTAAAATGCCTAAAGTCACACACAGGTGTATCACATCAGGTGCACATGATTAGAACATCGTTACTCAGCATTTTGAAGGAGGCTTTCCCTATTTAAACCTCAGACATTCAGTTTGGTGTGCTCTTGACTGCTGAAGTGAGAGTGAATGCCATGGTGAGATCAGAAGAGCTGTCCGAGGCCCTCAGAAAGAAGATTGTAACAGTTTATGAGTTTGGTAAGTTATTTGCAAAGATCTCAAAAGAAATCAGCCATTCCACTGTCCAGAAAATAGTCTACAAGTGGAGGACATTCAAAACAGCGGCCAACATGCTCAGGTCTGGCCGTCCAAGCAAGTTCACCCCGAGAGCCGACTGCAAGATGCTTAAAGAAGTCTCCAAAAACCCTAAAATGCCATCACGGGACCTACAGCAGGCTCTTGCTACTGTTGATGTGAAAGTGCATGCCTCATACCAATTGTGAAGTGTGGAGGTGGAAGTGTCATGGTTTGGGGATGCTTTGCTGCAGCAGGACTTTGCCAGCTCACCATCAAGCAACCCACCATGAATTGTACTGTGTATCAGAGGATGCTTGAGGAACATGTGAGACCATCTGTTAAAAAAACTGAAGCGGAACTGGACCCTGCAATGTGACAATAACCCAAGACATACCAGTAAATCCACCAAGGACTGGCTGAAAACTAAGAAATGGAGCGTCCTGGAATGGCCTAGTCAAAGCCCAGATCTTAATCCCATTGAGATGCTGTGGGGTGACTTGAAATGGGCTGTACATGCAAGAAACCCCTCAAACATCTCGCAGCTGAAAGAATTATGCATTGAGGAGTGGGGCAAACCTTCCTCAGACTGACGTCAGAGACTGGTAGATGGCTGCAAGAAGCGTCTCACTGAAGTTATTTCAGCCAAAGGGGGTAACACTAGCTATTAGGGGGTAGGGTGTCCTAACTTTTTCCTCAGTTAGAATACGCATTTTTGTTTATCTGTTGTTTAAGGAGTAAAACAAAGTTAATTTTTGTTGTTTAACATGCAATTAAATCACTTTCTTTTCCAGAGATAAATAAAAACAAGATTAGACATCGATATGTGAACATTTCTTAATAAAGAATTGAATATTCAGTGGGGTGTCCTAATTTTTTCACATGACTGTATGTAGTGGGAAATCATTCACCCCTCTCTGCATCCTTTTTTGGCTTTCTTCATTTTCAGATATTAAATCTGGTCTGACTCTTCGGTAGGTTTTTGCGGTCATTACATAGAGACGCAACATGGTTGGATACAAATACCTTTTGTCATCACAAACAAATGGGCAACACTCGATAAGAATTTTTATATGTAATGTAAAAACAAGGAACTGCCTGCAAACAGATGTAGTGGGGATAAAATCTGAAGGTGGACAGCTGGGCGAGGTCAGGGGCACACTGATGAGGGGAACCGAAGGCACAGGAGATGAATCAGTAAGAATTTAAAAGCAAGCCGAGAAAACCTGAACGACTGTTGTGTTAGTACCATGTGGCAAATCTGTTACTGCATGATGTGAAGAGCCGATGTTTAAATACTGCAGGATGCTGATAACTGAGTGAATCTCAGGCATCCAGGCTGGTTGGCCAGCAAGGATGGAAGTCATCACTAAGCGCTCGCACTGACAAAGAAAGAGACAAACAGGGCAACAACGAAAACAGGACACGAGAAAGGGCAAAAACAGAGAAAACAATATGAGGTGGATCCCAAAACCTGTAGAGGCACCGTTTCTCCAGCTGTTCTCTGTTGCTGTCTGGATTCTGGAGGGAGAAATAATAATAATGAGCAGAAGCAATGATAGGAGGTGCCATTTTGATGCACGTGACATCTGCGTGAACCATGTTTGTATGCTGTTTTATGGAGTTTAAACAGCAGCTCCACCTCTAGTGAGTTCAGTTAAAGTGATCTGAGGCTATTAACATGAAAAGAAGACTGTTTTATACATAGAAGCATGCAGTTAAAGTCAAACTCTCACTTTTATCTAATGTGTACAGTATATTTTTGTTACTCTGTTTTTTAATGTGACAAATTAAAAATCCACATTAATCAACCAAAGTAACTTTATCACTGATATCATTTCTACAGGTAGTTGAAATGTCTGAAATGCTGCACCATCCTCACAATTCATATAAAGGTGCCTTCATTTTCAACAGTACTACACCCTGAAAGTTAACTACTTTTGTAGCTTTACCAGGTTACAAGAGGAGTTCCAGACATATGTTTTATTACCCAGTCCTAACACTAAGTCTAACCATTGGTTTCCAGTTTATAGACAATTAGGTTGCATAATTGTACTTTCTAATAAAAAGACACACTGGTTAGTTTTGGTTATACAGGGAAGCAGACATATTCAGGAAAAAATGATTTGATTGCTTTTATTTAGAGGAAAGGTGGAGGAAGGATCCAAAGGAGGAAGGTTGAGGGTGTGGAGAAGGAGGGGTGAGGCTGAAGGTGATGGAGATGGAAGAGATGGAGAGCCTGGAGAAAAGCGTGTCCAATTTAGCCTAAGATTTGTGTTTTTGTGTTGTGGGAGGAAACTCTAACAGAGAAAGGTGAAAGGAGGATGTGAGGAATGGTGGATGAGGGTGCAGAGAAAGATTAGTGAAGGAGGAGGCAAGGGGAGGTAGAGGAAAGGCAGAGGGTTGACAGAGGAAGATGCAAAGAAGATGGTGGAGAAAGTGGGCAGAGGAAGCTACAGTTGTCCTGCCTGAGCTGAACAACCAGCAGCCTCCTCAACACTACTGTCACCAGAAGGCTTCTTGGTTCTGGTTAACCAGCTCCAGCAACCTGTTTCCATCGTCTGGTTTTTCTTTCTCTTCCACTTCAATTTTTCCCTCTTTTTTTTCTTTTTCTTGTCTTTCTTTGCTTTTTTCTCTGTCTCTGCCTCACCTGACTTGGACCTGAAAAACATTGAAGCATTTTTTCTTCTTTTTTTTTGCTCCTCCAGATCTTTATTCTTCTGCTCCAAGTTTTCCTTTTGTTGCACAAGTGCTTCATTCTCTGCCTGAATTTTCTCAAACCTTTCCTGGAAGTCTTTAAGCTTTACAACCAGTTCTTTGTTCTCTTCTTCAAATTTCTTACATTTCTGCAAGTGCTCTTTGTTCTCTGCATTTTTGATCTCCAGTTCGTGGTGCTTCGTAACCAATTCTGTGTAATTCTTCAGGTGTTCTAACTTCTCCTGCTGCGTCTCTGTAATTTTCTTCTCAAGTTCTTCATGCTTCTGCTCTAGTTGTATACTTTTTTGTTCCCATTCCTTCTTTTCCTCGTACATTTCTGCACTTCTGACCTCCAGTTCTTTAGGCTTCTCCACCAAATCTTCATAATTCTGCACTTGTTTTATCTTCTCCGGCTGCATTTCTGTAATTCTGTTCTCTAGCTCTTGATAATTCTGCTGAAGCTGCATACATTTTTCCTCCCATTCTTGCTGCATTTCTTGTTTTTCCTCCAGCAATTTATTCTTCTGCTCGAAATCTTTACCTTTTTGCTCCAGTTCTTGCATTTCTTCCAAAGGTTTTATACTCTGAAATGCCTTATACTCATACTTGTACTAGCTCAATTCTCATGTATGCATCCTTCAGTTTTTCCTTCAACTCTTCCCCGTCCACCTTCTGTTCCTCTAACATTTTGTTTTCCTCTTCCAGCTGTTTATTCCTTTCCTCAAGTTGCTTGCATTTACTTTCCATTTCTTTTGTAAAATCTGCAAAGTCGTCTACATGGAGGAAATTGCTTCTTTCTGTCAGAAGCCCATTGAGACGCTGCCTCAGGATGTATGTGGCCTCTCTCAGCTCGCGGTTTTCCCAAACAAGAGTCAATAGCAGAATAAGCTGTTTGGCATAGGCTGAGATTTGTTCATGGGCGCAACCCACATACTCAACTCTGCTGCTCAACCTGCAAATGCCTTTTCCTTACAAATGTGGCACCATTTAAAGGGAAATAAACAGGCTTTCCAGCGGTATAAGATTTATTGCCAAGAAGCATTGTTACAACAAAGAAATAATTGACCAAGCACAAATTTCCTTACTTTTTGTGCTAAGTTTAGTATGGAGTGCAAAGAACAATATTTGCATACAAAATATAGGGTGCTCTCATACAGGACTTATTTTGCACTAATCAAAGGGTTTTCATTAACAAGACGTGTTCGCCTTAGTTTACCAGGTAGTTGCCATTTCCTCTTTACCATGTGTTCACATACCAAGCTGTAAATGTGTGTGTTATTTTGTCTGTTTATTCTCTAATAAACCTCCCATTGTTATAAATGTATTATTCACCTGCATTTTGCTTCTTTACTCATACTGACACACAACTCCACGTCGACCCAAAAACCTTTCATGGGCTCTTGTGCATTAAAAAAAATGTTAAAACAGCCCAAAAAATATTTAACAGCCACTGTGCCCAGATACTTTGAAACCCTTATAGTATGTGATAAAACATATCTCACACACAGTTCTTTCTACACTGATGTAAACCCGCTCAAATAAAAATGTGAGACGTGGTAATTTTGTTTCATAATGTAGAAGGACATGCCATTTCAAAAATAGGCCACAAGATGGCAGAACTTGCTTTTTATTGTAACTCTAAATATGTCCGGGCCGCGTATTTAACACTTCTGCGCCCGTCTTTGAAGCGTTTGTTCAGTGGTTTTGTCCATGGCTCGGCGCAGTTTACATTTTCTGCTGACAAGCCGTAAAATGTGCCCTATAATGTGTTGACTAAGTGGGGTCTGAGGCGCCCGGTAGTCTCATGTAAAATGAGGAATTAGATCTTGTATCTGGATGACTTTTTGATATTTATAGGTTTATGAACTTCCCCATTGTAGCCTAATCATCTTAAAGTGTTTAATTTCGGCCCGTGCTCGCGCCTGACACTTTATTTATTTAGGTATTTCATGGTTTCTGTCTGCACTCCTCTGATCCAGTCTGTTTTCTGCGCTACTTCTGTGCGTTCGGCGCAGCTCTCAGTCGCAGAAAGCAGGTGGTCTGTGAAGTGGTGAGCTCCTTTGAGAAAGTCTAGATTAAACAGCAGCCTACAGTAGCTGTACTGGGATGTGTCCCACATTAGAGCACCGCCCTCAAACGCTGGACGCAGCTGCACAGAGAAAACTGCTGCCTGTCAGTCTGACTGAGGACGCACTTCACACAGCAGTCCGGGAGCTCGTTTAACCGAAGGCACTGAGAGCAATAAGAGTTCACATATATCAGACATATGAGGTAAGTACTGCTCTTTTCCACTGTGTTTTTTTTATGTTAATAATCCCAGCTGTGGGAGGTGTGAGCGTGAGACACCTGAGAGAAGTTTTGTCCTGTTAAAGCAACGCGATCAGACTTGACTGTATGAAAAGTTATAAATGAATGACAAACATGCGATAAGCAAGAAATCCAGGATAAGGTCACTGTATGATTCACTCTAGTCATTACTTTATGTGCTGTTTTGTAGGTGGGATAATTACTGGTTTGTCCGGTTGACATTTATCTGTAAGGAAAAAAGGATTGTTTCTGATATCTTTGGAGCTGTCTGAACCGGTGCCAAAATTGAGGCGTTATCATATCAACTCCAGGTTGAAGGCTGCCTGACAGGAGTCAGACATCTGGCTGGACTCGTCCCTATTCCCTGATAACAAAAAAGGTTATCTCCCACTTTGGCCAGCCTACTTTTTTTTTGTTGCGCTGATGTAAGCCATAAATCACTCTTGAGTGGCTGTGTACTGTAGCTGCTTTTCAAACA
Organism: Paratilapia polleni; assembly: GCA_015106735.1. Lineage (NCBI taxonomy): Eukaryota > Metazoa > Chordata > Actinopteri > Cichliformes > Cichlidae > Paratilapia > Paratilapia polleni. The sequence continues at coordinate 4,942 of VUQI01033182.1, read as the reverse complement.
TGCCTCCAGGCAGATCCATTCAAAACTGGAACGAGATCTTTTCTATGCATGCAAGTTCAAAGAGCGGAAATAGGTAAAGCTGCAGATTCATTAACTCTTCTTCTCACTCCACCTGCTCAGTGGCTTCTAGATTTTAAATTGCACCTCAGACCCTTCGTTTAGGCTGCAGTGACACAAGTTGCATAATAAAGCAAGGTGTGGTGTTAACAGCCTTTACAACCAGGTCACTGTCATAATGAAGCTCACTGAGAGACAGAAACTTCCTGTTAATGTTTTCTAGCATAACTACAGGTTAATACACAGCTGGATCTTAGATACATAAGCCCCCCCCCCCCGATGAAGCAGGAAAAAGCCCTTAAACTACACTAATCTGTTTGTCCTTCTTCCATGTGTTTCAACATACTGCACAAGCACTCTGTCTCTGCTATGATTCATATGTCCTGCGAGATGATGCTTGATTCATCCGGCACAGTTTTCTGAAGGATCCAAAGAGTCATACAAACAGCGGTAGCTCTCATTCCCAGTGCTGTATGACCAGTCATTTCCTGTGTATGTTATGAATTTGAAGTGTAGATACAGTGTATGTTTGTCCATCGAACTGTGAGAATAAAACATTATTCTACCAGTAAACGGGCAACTTTGAAACAGCTTTGCTGGTCCCTGTTGGACCATGTAATTTATACTGAACAACCTCCTTCTGCATCAGCATTCAGCTGCAACCACATTATTCTCCTCTTGCTGGAATTTCCCCCTCACTAAGCCTTTTTTTGACTCCATGTGTTATGATATAAAATATATGGAAAGTCCACAGTAAACGGTAGATTGCTCAATAGAATATTGACTGCTTTAATAAACAAAGTCCTGTGTTTTTACCAAATAGCTTTGACGCTTATGCTCCGAACACGGTCAGTGATTACAGGTTCAACTGTGATTCATGGTTGTCTCCTTTCAACATTGAAGTTATAATAGGGCTGTATGTCAGATACTGGAACCACTGTAACACATGTGGAAGCCGTGTAACAGCTAACTCACCAGACATTTACATACAGACATCCACATTTGTAAACTGCCACTTTACTGTTGCCAAAATGTCGGGCGAAAAAAATGAGTGTGATGTGCTTCAGTAGCTTAGAACTGCAAATTCCTGTGCCAGCCTTTCATTTTTAGTTTGTAATTACCAGCTTTACTGGAGTTTAACCTAACAACAGCGTGTGTGGAGGTGCAGTGCGTACAGAAAGCTGCACAGGCCCCTTCAATCGTGGTGCCCATCTCAATACTATCAGTATTATAAGCCTTCTGCACTTCAGACTGACAAACAGGTAAATGTTATATACGCAAGACTCCTCACCTGTAAGATCTGATTGCTGTAATGATTGCTTCAAACTTAAGGCTTTGCAACTGCAACCCTGTTAGTCAACTCCTACAACTTCTTGCATGCGGGTAAAGTAGTTAATACTAACAAATATGAGGCAATATTTGTGGCAATAGCAAAGCTCCCCCGAACCCCTCCCCCCGTTGCAAACTAGACTGGACTCACTTTCCGTTTTAACATACTCAGCTGTATTAAGCCCCAGTCACACAGGCCTAGAGACTGGTAGGCAACCCCTTGGCAACCACCAGTTGATAGGGAAAAATATGTATCCCCAGACGCCAAACACCACAGGGTTGCCGACCAGTCTCAAGGCCTGTGTGACTGGGGCTTAACTTGCAAGTGGCTTGCAGACATCCAGGTGAAAAATATGAAGTCAGGCTGAGTTGAATGAAATGTTTTTTGTTTTTTTTTTGTCCTTCTTCTTCTTCTTTTTTTTTAAAGGGAAAATAAAAGAGCAAGATTTTGCTAAAGCTACTCTGCTCCTTTTTTATCGGTAATGACTGATAAAAACTTTGGGGCGTGGGGCTTCTGAAGTCAGGAGTACCAGAAAAAGTTTGAGAACTGCTGCATTTGGATAATAAGTAGGCAGGTATTGTTACTTGTTGACCTAGTTGAAATTATTCCAAACCTCCAGTAACAGAGCTCTCTTCCTCTTCACTGTCTTTGTCTCCTCCGATATCGCACCTCTTCTTTTTTTCAGTGTAGAGCTTCCAGAGTTAGCCTTCTCCAGTTGTCCCAGCATCCATCATTTCAGCTGCCTGAGGAGAGCTACCAATTAAACAAAAGAGCTATCCTCTTCCTGTTTTGGTTGCTCTATTGATTTTGTACCCAGTAGCAGACAGAATCACAAAGGGAAAGGGAGGCTTATAGACAACCAATCCAAACACAGGCGCTGTCAGTGTTCTCTAGTTGCTACATTTACTTTATACTGATTAGTTAAAGCAAATAACTTCCCTATTACCCATTTAAATAACAATTTAGTTTAAGAAACAGAAGAGGTAAATAGTGTCCACTTTTTTACTCACCAGCTAAGTGGAGTGGTAGATTAAAAACCAACCAACCAAAATCATAAATTACCCTTTTGTGTTGGATATACTTTTGTTTCAGCACCTTTCATTGAGAGAATAATAAATAGTGCTGAAAGCAAATTTAAAGAAGAGGCTTGAACAAAGTTTGAAGCACTAAAGTACATTTTATGGTTTTGTAAACACATCAGATGCTTCTTTTTAATCAACTCAAACTCCCTGATCAGACTCCCCACAATCACGCTCTACTTTGCACAGTCCACGATGTCTCACCCCGGTTCTGCCTCTGACTGGTGTGTGTTTGTTGCTTGGTTAGGGTTAGGTTAGATGGTTAGGGTTAGAGCCAATCGGGGACAAAATAGGAGCAACAGAATACAGGTGGGAAAATAATGCTCTGTTAGTATTATGTGAAGCAGCACGGCCATACACATTTTGGTACAGACATCTACCCGCCAACATGTCGAATATTTAAATCACTGAATGTCTGTGTGAATGAATCTATTAAAGTAAAGCTATGCAAGGTACAACTCAACAATGTGTTTCGCACAGCCTGATAAACTCACAGAGAGTGGAAGCTTTTATTCATTATTGCCAGGGAGGCGTTGTAAACTTTCTCCTTCCTCTCTGCAATATGCTTCCTTCCTTGTTCCACAGCATAAAAAAATAGACACAAGTGTCCAGGAATCAGCTACACTACAAGAGAGAGGAACTCTCAGAGATAGGTGCGGCCTGTAGTTCCCTGTGGCGTGCTACTCCACCATCAGTGCCGCAGTTAAAGTTCCCATTTGACTGGTAAGAGTCATTGTCAGCCACTTCAGGTCAGCTTAAAATAGGACTGCAAAAAAAACAAAACAAAAAACAAAACACGCTTCTGCTTCCTTGTTTCTACATTGGAGCACTGGCATGTATCACATCTAAACAAACAGCACAGTTAAGTTGGAGCCACTGAAGGACTGGCACAGCTGTAGTAATTTTACTCCAGGACATCATTAGCAGGTTTCCTCTGGCAGGCACAGGGGCAAATTTAAAAACACCTTAGTCATGATTCAAAAGTGCAGAGGTGGAATTTTACAGCGGCTCTCTCCCTCCAAGCTTTGATCTGGACAGGAAACTAGGCATGCTCTGCAGGAAGAGTCTGGACAAGAGGCATCTCAGGGAGCTCAGGCACTTTGCTGCTGCTGGTGCTGCAGTGCATCACCTGAAGTGCTGGTCTCTCATGCTACCAAGCCCCGACTGTTATTGGGTTGAACTTTGTACAATTCTGTGTTTTTGTTGAGGCAATCTTGTTCACAGAGTCTCTTGTTTACATGTTGTAACCCTGATCATATCTTTTCATGTCATGTGCTGTTTTCTTTTGCAACATGACACTTGTCTATTCCGAGCTTGGCTTTAGTGATTGTTGGCGTACAGAAGCTGCTGTTCCTGCCAGGCAGTGATACAGCTGTCCAAACCTTTACTTTGCCTCTCTGTGATGTGAAGGGTCCAAGTTCACTAATTTGTAATGTTTGGATGGTCATTATTGATTTATTAAACTGACTGTAGGGATTTATAATAACGAGCAGGTAGACAGAATAATTGTTCCTGTGAATTGTTGGTGTCGGTGTAACTCTGTGCTCCGTGTGTCCAGATAAATCAATCTCTAATGGAGCCATGTAGAGAACACAACTTGTGCGTCACACGGGCCTCCAGAAAGCAGGCCTGAAGCTTCACAAGTCTGCTCCTGTTTGTGTAAATTTACACATTTCTCCTCTGAAGTTGACTGATGTATACTGTGCTCTGTCAGTCTTTCTACCTATCTCATGACAAATCTTCTTTTGTTCGGGCAATGCTGCCCGAACACGCAGCCAGATTTCTGAGAGCTGAGATAATACTGTGGAGCTTTGGGGCCTGGTGGAGGGCAGAGCCCACAGGCTGAAGTCCACATGAGTACAATGTTTTCAGAGGCAAGCTGCCTGCTTATCAGGCCTACAGAGGGTTCCTTCCTGGTTTTCTTCAATCCAGTCTGTAATTACTGTTGCTGGCTGACTACACTACAGTTTGTGCATTTCCCAGCACTCCCAATGTTTTCCTTGTGTTGTCAGCTTCCTATTGTATTCTGATAACCTGAAGCTCTGAGCTCTGCAGAAACAAATGAAGACGCTGCATTACTGTATTGATGCTGAATTGATTCAGTTTCTTTGGGTTTAATATACGACTGTCTTTTACACGGTGTTGTTTACTCATTGGTGGCCTTATATTCTGTGTGTTAAAAGTATTTCTTAAGAATAACAGTGTCGATATTCTGTAGTCATTTACTGTCACAGAGTCCTGTGGAATCTGTCACTGAATTGATCTTTCTAACAAGTTTTGCCTGTGTAGTCAAAACCAAGATATAGCTTAGTCTTTGACCTCCAAACAGTCTGCACTAGAGTCAGACTGATATATCAGTTCACTGTTATTATTGGCTGATGTTTGCCTATTGCAGATTTATTGGCATCTTGAGTATTTCTTTTTTTTTTTTTTTTTTTTTTTTTTTTTTTTTTTTTTTTTTATGAAAATTTTTTTT
>VUQI01033175.1:0-13713 GCA_015106735.1 Paratilapia polleni | reverse complement strand
TATCTGCAGTAATTTATATTTGGCGGTATGGCTCTGTTTTGTTGTGAAAGAGGAGCAGCAAGACGCCCAGCACAGAGCAGAGGAGGCACGAATGACAAAAATATGACAGTCACATACAGCATGAATAGACAAGGGATGCAAATGCAGATGTGTAGCAACTGTGGGCAGGCTAAGGGAGCTGAAATAGTGTGCTCGATGACATTTACCAATCTGCCGGGGTTACAGCTGAGGTTGACTTTGTGGACTGTGAACTAACACAGTGCTCAATTTTTGAGAGTTTTTTTGGTCTTCTCACAAGTGAGTTATGTTTGTTTTCTAAGATCTTTTTTATCACTTGGAACAATAAAAATTGTTGTACACAAACCTCCCCCTGCTAGAAAGTCCAAGACGGACATGAAGGAAGACGTAACCTCAACAGGTGGTGAGGTTACGTCTGACACACATTGGCACAACTTTCACTTTGGAAACATTTAACATTGTTGAGAAAAGCCGGCCAGTTACTCAACGTATAAATGTTTGCTGGGTGTTTACAGTATCACAGTTAATGTTTGCCAAAGCTGCCTTTACTCTGATCCTAATGTTCTGCTTCAGGCTGCACAACGTCATTATTAAGTTTTCAGTAACGATAGCTGTCAGGCCATACATCAGTTTTTCTCCTCTCCTTCACCACTCCTTTATAACACCCTGACTGACCTGTAAACACTTCTCTGGTTTAAAAGCCACAGTTCAATGCGTTTTTTATTAATACACCTTTGAACTTTTCTTAACATTAACAGGCACTATTTATTGCCCTAAATAAACAAATAAACAATAATCACTCAAATAATAAGTTAATTCTAACTACCTCACTGCAATCTTCCACTACAATGTAACACAACATAACCTGAACCAGTTTATAAACCATTTGCACCATATGTATACTGAACTTATAATTTTATCTTGTATATATTTATTGCTATATTGTATTATAGGGAAATTATTTTATTATAACATGCAGACCAGTGGCCTGTTTCCTCATCTGATATGGTGACCTTATCTTCATCCCGATTCCTGTAGAAATGGTCTGTATTTGATCTGGTTCTCACCTTCTGCGTGTGGATGATGCTCTTATATTCTCGGGCCACACGGCTCGCCCATTTCCTCGCCTCCTTATCCAGACTGTGCTCCTCCGTTGTCCCACTCTCTTTCTGCAGCTGCATCACCTACAGAGATGATAAACAAATCAATATTTAACAACAAAAACAAAGCTAATAGGGGAATATTATAACATTATTTTGGGGCAAAATCATTTTGCCATTGGTGCTTTTTTAAATTTTTTTTAAATTGGATTTTACTGTTTTTTTCCCCCAGTGACCACTGAAGTTTAAGTAACAGCTTTCTCCCCAGTTGATATAGATATGGGCTTCAAAATAGCTGCCAGGATTTGTTCCACACTGGTTGCAGAGTTTCAAGACTGAGCCAGCTTTATATTTCTGTTGATTTTAAGGTCTGACAGTCTTCAGATTTAATTTGTGAGTATTTAAGTTCTTCTTTCTTTCTTCTAAACCCCCAAAAAATTAGTTAAGCTGTTTCCACATGACATCAGCTGTGTGTTTGTATATGGAGGGAAGAGGCCAGGGTGGAGGGAGTGTGGAGGTCAGTGCACTCTGATGAGGCCCGCTCACAATGCCTCCTTTTCACAGATGGGCCGTTCACAGGGCCCGGCCTACCTCCTGCCCCTCCCTCCCAGCTCAGCTCTATTCCTTACCGGATCCCTCCGTCTGGTGCAAGTGGTATGGAGGGTGGGTGGAGGGGGAGGCAGGGGAGGCTCTCCACCACTAATGTTTTCTTTAGGAACAGGCTGCTGCTTGTTTGACTTCCAATGAAAACAACGCCAGTGTTTGCAGTTTGAACAAATTGTCCAGTGTTGTCCGGCGGAGCAAAGGAGAAATGAAGCGGTGGAGCTGGGCAGCAGACTCTGAATCCATTACGTCCACAAACGGGAGCCGTCACAAATCGCTGGCAGATCTGCACGGCAGCCTCACCTTAAAGGCTGATAAGAAAATATTTCTGGAGTGAACCTGACATTTATGTCTGTTTTATGGAGGGCAAAAAAATCCAATAAAACACCAGTGTGGGTGAAAAACTATTCAAAATAGACTCCAGGCCATGAGGAGACACTGAGGGCTTCATGAGCAGGTGCACCTGAATTAGCACCCATGTCTCCGGTGGGACTCACAAAGGTGTAAAGGATGTGGCTGGACGTGCATTTTATACACAAATATCCACTTTTATTGCCTAAGGCGCAGCTAGGAGAGCACATCCTGACCGCAGCAGGAGGTTCAGACCTGAACCAGCACTGAAATACAATCCAGGCAGTCAAGTTTAACAGATAAATCCACAAAGCTGAAAGTGTAACAGATACAAAACACTCGAAAGGAAGTAAGGACGGATTGAGCAACTCTGGAAAGCCATCAGAGCGGCATCATTTCACCAGCTGTGTTGCGACAATCATCAGGTGAACAGCAGCACTTCAGAGTATTTAATTTGGCACCAAAGCACTGTGTCGGATGATGTTACACTGAGTAGAGCTAACTTTGAGCCAGATAACCACTATACACTAAATTACAGGGTTTTTCCTGCTTAGGGAAATTTTAGGTGGTCTCCCAAGTAGGATTTATCGATTATGGCACAAACCATCATGACTATTTTGGTCAGTAGTTGTAATGTTTTTTGTTTTGTTTTTTTATTTAAAAAAACAAAAACAACTTTAACTTAGATAGTTTTCGTGGAGTTTTCTATGTAATGGCCCATGATTTATAGTAGAAAATACCCTTTCTTTCTATAGGATGACCCTGTGTAATCTATCATGTCCATCTTTCTGACACCCTCAGAATCAGCTGATTTATCTTTAAAATTTTACCTTCAGAATATATATGAATATTTTTCAAATTACCGGCCCTCAAAATATACAGGGGTTGGACAAAATTTGGTGCTTTTTAATGATTTTTTTCCAGCATTTTTGAGCCAGGAGATATTCACATGAAATGATCAGGCCTGAAAAACATATTTAAGTTCTGTTAAACTGCAACCAAATCATTTTTTACGCCTACTCCAAGTGTCACAATAGCATTTATCATAGTTTTAATAGCAAAACTGCACCTATATATTGTCTATGACATCAAGTAACAGAAAAAGCATTGGTACCCTGGATCCTTTATCTGTTTTCTTATAATTCACTGGAAATAAAATTTTAAAAAGTGCTTTTCTTTGGTAAACTTTCAAGGGTCATATCAACATGTGGGATAGGTAGCTGGCCAAAACAATTTATATATATGAAATGTCTCCTTTTTACCTACATTTTAATGCCAGGCTCATATTCTAGCCTTCCATATCAGGTATCTATCAGATATTGATTAATTTTTCATGGAATGACCCTCCTTTTACAAAGGCAACCGCATGTCCCTGCTGGTCCACAGCCTCTACCTGTAATACCATCTTTTTCCATCACTTCTGCTTGTAGATGAATGAACTATAAGAGTTTGGGCTTTTAGGGAGGCGTGAAAATTCACAGCTGTAAAGGAAAGGGGTGCACTTGATTTAAAGCATATGACAAAACAAGAGCTTTGTAGCATAAATGAATAATGAAAAGTATTTGTCTTATCCAGATTACAGTGTTTGTTTCTTGTCTTGTTATCACTGGAAGCCAAAATCTCTGATTTCTGTTGCTACTCGTTTAGCAACGTTCATTTCAAGACGGGCGATGAGACAATCATTAGAGACACACACTTCCTGGAAGTGTGTGATGACATAAATGAGGTTCAGAGGAATAAGACAAGTCTGCAGTGTAATGATTAAAATAGAAAACCTCATTTCATTGTACCGATATCAATCTACATTTAGGACAGCATTTTGTTAAGATGAATTATTTTAAAAAGGTGCCAATATTATTTATTAGATAGAATATTTTAATCGCCCTTATAGATACCGGTTACCTAATGTTGTATTGCATATTTACAAAAAGCCCTCCTTTATGTCAACTCTACAATTGTTTGAAAGAATATTAACTGTAAATAAAAATATTCTCTTTTCTAGAAAAAGGTTCAACTTCTTTAAACTGATGAGCACTCACTAATTGTTATAATAACAGCAGACGACTCAGATGATTGTATCTAATGTTTTTAGAAACTCAGATCTTCACAGATGTGGACTGGCTGTACATTGAGGAGAAAGTTTAAAGAGACCCGAGTAAGAAAATAAAACTGAAACCATAGTAGTGAGAACATTTAAGTTTCCCCTTTGAGAAACTACACCCACGTAAATTTGTTGACCAGCTGATAGGGGAACTAAATATCAGCAGCTGACTGAAGTACACATTAAAAGTAGACTTTATGCATCTATTTAGAAAGATAATCAGATAAAACCAGAACTTGGAACAAACACAAACCTAAAATAGTCCCACAGTGAGGAAATGAGACATCTGTAAATAAAAACTAAAAACGGGAAACAATCTCAGTTCCTGTGCAGGGCAAAGAGTCCTGTACAAAGTCAAGAGTTCACTGTTTTGCCTTCAGGCTCGTAGTTTAGACTAACAAAGATAAAGAGTAATCAGGGCAAACCTATTACGTCTTCTGTTTGATTTCTTGCACACATTCCTGATACTGTCTCTCCCATAGAGTGTACAGCACTTTGGTCATACAAATATTTCCAGTGCAGTCAGATTATTTACCCTCAAGTAACCAATTTTTTTTTAATGGCTTTTACCTACATATGGTTTCCTTTACCTATGACAGATATTTAAAATGTTCTACTGTCATTAAATATGGGTTTCAATCATGTTTATGTAAAAAAGAGTTAATTACATTTATTTAGACAACCCTCATCTACTACTTCTTAAGAAACCATTTTAAAAACATATTTGAAAAAGTTTGCACATAAGTAAAAGTAACAGACAAGTGAAAATGTTGTCCTGATGATGTATGAGTTTAGAGTAAAAAGTCACCATCCAACTCATCAGGATTCATTCTGCAGTGAACATGAATGTCTAAAAAAAAAATCTTAAGTCCATCTGTTACTTGTGGAGATGTTTTACTCAGAACCAAACTTGTGGACCTGTCCTGTCTAAACTTCCTTTTTAGTGTCAAGGTGGTCCTGAGTCTTTAGCTGAGTGCAGTCCAGGGTTTTGTGGCCCCACAGCTCAGCCAGCTCAGCTATCAGGATGCCTATGAACGACTTGTTCCAATCATCAGATTTTGTATTGAGTGTTGTCTAAACAAATTAATCTGTCATCTGTTGATCTTTGTTCCAGCTCTGACCCAACTCCTCCAGTCAGTTTTCACCACAGTGTTTGACATCAGAGTTCCCAACCTGGGCATTCAAAACCCGAATTACTCCAATTTTTTCACATTGCTTTTCTGTAATAATTAGCATTTTCCTGTAATCCAATTAATACCATCATCAGCTGAAGCGTCTAGAAATGATGAAGCCAAAATGTTTTTTTAATGCTACAGGATTTCTATTAAATACAACCCAAACAGCTTTGAGATATTAGTTCCAATAATATAAAACTGTGGCAATGTTAGGCAGAAAATCTGTGACAATCAGCGCTGTGGCATCGATATGAATAATATAACTCGCTTCCCTAATAATCACCAGAAGTGCCAACTTCTTATGAATCTACATTCATGTTAAAATAAATCTGAGGCACCACCTTTGTGTTGCACTGATCACATTTGACATTTATTAATGAACAAAAAGATAAAAACATCAGGATTTACCGTGTCTGAGTCGATGGGCTGAAACAGGAAGTCTGGTGCTTGCTGAAACGTGGGGTTCTTCTGTACAAACAGCTCCTGGTGAAACTCCTGGAGAACCTGCATGTGTTTCAAGGGAACAGGCAAAAAAATATATTTAAGATAAGAAAATTAGAAATAACCCCACCCCTATGCTTACATAATCAGTACTCAATAAAGATTTAAGGTGTAGGCTTACTGCCCTTTTTTTGGATGTGTTGCATCACATATTTTGTCTTTTTAAAAATAACTTTTCAAATACAAAATCCTCCAGCTGTATGAGAGCAGTGATATGTACAAAACAAACAAAAGACTGGTCAGTGATCGGTGTAGCTTAGGGCCACAGTAACAGTTTCACTGTCTTATTCTGTTACTTTTTTGCATATAAAATGCCAGAACATTTTCTGTTTTTCATTATGATGCATGCCAAGCAGAAGCATTAAATCCTCAAATCTAACAAGCTACAAACAACCAAAAAAAAAACATTTTTGATATAAAAATTTAGCACAAAATCATTTCTGACCTGATCACTGCTCTGGTGTGGGTAGTCACGGCCTGTAACATATCAGCTCCTGATATTAAAAACCTTCATCACAGGCTCAAGTACACTGCCTGCTATTTTTACACAGACTATTTTTAACAAACATTCACCCTCCAGAAGCTGAAAGCAAATGGCTCTACCACCATGCCCTCTTAACGAGCTAATTAATAAATTACAATAACATATGGATACAAATAACATGGCTAAAGGTACATTTAATAATGATAATGTCTATTATATCTAACCTAATCCCACTAGTAGGAGCTGGGATAGGCTCCAGCCCCCACCAGCGACCCTGAATTGGATAAGCGGAAGAAAATGGATGGATGGATGGATGGATGGACAGACAGTTAAAGCAGCCGGGGATTGGACCACCACCTGATCCACAAAGCACTGGACAGACCTACATGGCTCATTTGGACTTAACTCGTGGGGCACGGCCACCAGCCGTGCAACAAAACAAGCCCCTCCCGCAGGACTGGCTGTAGGCTGGGGCCCTGGTATCCTTGGTCTGGGTGAGGTTTCTTGAAACCTTGTTGAATTCCTCTTCACAGAGGTCTTTTGAATCACACTTAGTCTGGCCTCTCACATAGGACTAGTTGACCTTGGGGGACCCTACCAGGGGAAAATTGCCCCCAACAACATAGCTCCGTTTCCTCCTCAACCACGATAAGGTGGTAATTCATGGAGGGGAAAGCAGCCAGTTGAGGTGTTTCAGGCACTTGTCCAGGATGTCTCCTGGAAGCCTTCTTGGCGAGGTCTTTCTGGCATGTCCAACTGGGAGGAGACCCTGGGGCAGACCAAGGACACACTGGAGAGTTTGTGCATCTCAGCTGGCTTGCCTTTATATCATGCAAAAGAACTAGAGGGGTTGGGTGGGAAGAGGGAGGTCTGAGCATCTCTGCTCTTAGACTGTTGCCCCTGTGACCTGGACCCAGATAAGCGGCAGAAAGTAGATGGATGGATGGAGAACATTACATTTGGGAAGACTGGAGCAGGATATTGACAGATGGTCAGTTGAAAGCCAAACGTGAAGGTGAAGCTGTTGATTTACTGGTCGATCTACGTTCCTACCCTCACCTATTGCTACAAGCTCTGGGTGATGACTGAAAGACTAAGATCATGTCATAAATGAGCTTCCTCTGAAGGCTGTCCTGGCTCTCCCTTAGAGATACAGTAAGGAGCTCAGTCATTTGGGAGGTGCTCAGAGTAAAGTTGCTACTCCTCCACACTGAAAGGCACCAGAAAGGCGCCTCAGTGTCCTCCAGGAATAGCTGGAGGTGGTGGATGGGAAGAGGGAGGTCTGGGCATATCTGCTTAGACTGCAGCCCCATGACCCGGACCCAGATAAGCAGCAGAAAATGGATGGATGGAAACTTTTATGTCCAGTAGGTTTAGTAATAACAGCTTTACATATTTTAAATCAAAATTATCATGACAAATATCTCTTATTAAGAACTTTATCCTCTCTTATGTTTTATATCAAACAGTAACATGTTGTTCATTTTATTTTCTCATATCAGAATATGCAACAGCCAGTTTTTTGCATTTGTTTCAAAAACTCTCAAGATAAACAGGAAAAAGACAGTATATGTACAGTCGTTTGTCACAGCTGGGGTCAAATCTGGACAGGGTAGGCAGTGTATTCCTAACACACTCTGTTTACCACCATGAAACTACAGAGGCCAAAGAATTGAAGTATAAATAAATAAAATATTAATGCACTGTCAGGAGTAAACTGAGATAACAGTAATCTAATTTAAGTACAATAGTGAAAAAAGGCTTTTATTTATCTGAGAGCTGTTATTTTGCTCCCATTAGACCAGCAGAATATTTTTTAAACTATATTTAGACCACAGATCACCAAACACACAATAAAACATTCATGAGAGCTTCGTCCAGTCAAATCAGAACGTCACTTTACACAGAGCACACATGAGATCTGTTTCTGTGTTGACACAGGAAGCACATGGGCTGAAATGTGAGCCCTGCTGAAAACCGCTGCACCCACCGCTTCCCTCTATTAATGATTTGGTCAGATTCAGGCCTGAGCAGCAATAAGTATCCCCTCCAAAGGTGACCCAAGCGGCCAACAGAAGCCCAGCAGTGTGCAACTGAGGAACACCAAGGTAACTCAAACCTTTTCAATTAATTAGCAGTTGGTGAGGTACTCAAGTTAAGCTCTTCTAAGGTTCACAAAGTAAGTTACTCAAGCTTTAGAGATGTCCAAAAGTGATCCAAAGGAGGCCTGATCCACATTTATATTAACAGAGACTAGCTGACTACAGCACTGTGCTGATTTGCTTCGCTCTACACTGTGACCTTTTTGCATGAATATAAAAAACTGTTTGGGTCATCAGAGAAAGGAAGTGGTCGAGTTTAGTCAGAAGCACAAACTGTATTTAAAAGATGGACAGAGGCACCCACTGATTTTGGAGTTTTAAAGCCCCAAAGTTTGCATTTTGTCCTCTGCCATTTTAGTTTTCTGGATCCAGAAGTTACCATATTTGCATAGGAGGGTGGAATGCTAACACTAGCTAGCTTCATCCATAAATTGTACAAGTGCAATACGCAGACACAGACTTCTTGGTTGGTCTGCACCACACAGCAAGCCAATACCATTAGTCAGATAATCCAGTGAAATGCTCCAAAAGGCACCAATAGCACAAAGAGGTCCAATTCTGTGACTCCAAATACCAAAGATGAGGCCAAACAGACAGCTAGCAGCTACAACTGCCTGTGTTGGCACAACTGTCAATCAAAGCAGTCACGCCCCTAACTCCAGTATCCAGATGGATGACTTTTAAAATAAATTCACACATCCCACAGTTGCTACAGTAAGGAGAAACTATCCATAGAGGCCAAAACCATTTTCTGTACTAGATTACATTTGTGTCCAAATCCAAGTAAATGATGAATTTCAGGACCAGATGCAGTAAACAACAAGGTATAAATTAAGTGACGCAAAATATTATTACATTTAAATACAAGTGGCCAAAACAAAACCCAAAGTATTAAACAAAGAAAAGCACTGCACATGTTCCAGCTTTATTGTAGGAGAACCTGTTGGACACAGTTTAAATATAGCTTGACTCATCTTTCATTTAATATCTGGCTACAGTCCTCAGCAGTAACTTAAAACCTAGGTTACTCTAATGACAAGCTAGCAGCGAGGTCAGGCCTTTCAAACAACAACCGAAGTTACAGAAAAACAAAACAAACAAACAATAAGAACATTTCTATTATGCTTTCACATTCACACTTATAGCCATTTCAGCCATTTCGCTGCCCAGTTAACCCTCCTCTAATTTCATATTCAGCCAGTGGGATTGAACATATGAAGGCAGCTTTAACATTTCAGTAACTACAGATTGCACTGAGTATCTGCAGATGCTCAAAGGACTTGTGACCTGCCTGGTGGGTATAAACACAGATGAGAGCTACTGGATGTCCTGCAAGTTTTAAGACTCACCCCATTTGAGCTGTTGAGGAGCTGATTGAAGATGTTGTGGACAGCCTGGTAGGTTTCTAGCTCTGTCTGACACAGCGACACCAGGTAATCTTTTACCTGCTCGTAGATCCTGCCATCTAAAATCTGCAGACAGAGATAGAAAAGTGCATTTAGATCTACAGTACATGTCCATCTCCCATCATCCACCCATTCAGATGTATGTCCTTACTTTGATGCACTCCACGAGGTCTGTATTGTAGTAGCGCTGCTGGTGAGCGTTAGCGGCTGCTAGCGTGAGAAGGTAGTCATTTCTGGCGTGCGTGGCTTTGGAGTTGCACTCACTCCTCTTTGCTTTCAGCTGGAATGGAAAGAAAAGTTCACACAGCTGACAAACAAAAACATCACAGAACAACGACTGAGCGTTCAGATATAAAGATCTCATACCTTTACGCTGGCCCTCTGGAGACTAGATCTGGACTGGAAGAGACTCAGCTTGGACCTGAAGAGGAAGAAACCACAAAATAATTTTTCTTTATTTGTAAAATTTCTTTCGGTTTTGGACACAAGCATCTGATGTTTTGTCTTTTCCAGTTTAACCAGGTAAACCAACCAAGGACCAAATCTTGAACAAGAAGTCTTAGTTGGATGTGTGATTACATTAAAATGCCCCAAAAGGCACTGACACCACAAACATGGAAAAGAGGTCTGGTTTAGTGACAGCAGTTATTAGAGGTGAACCCTAGCAGACACTGATGGGCTACAGCTGCACATGAAGACACACCTGTCAATGAAATCAGCCACGCCCTTAACTCCAATATCCAGGTATACGAGTTTAAAAAAAAATTCACCCTCTATACAGTTGTTATGAAAGGGGAAACTATCCACAGAGGCCAAAGGTGTATTCTGTACACAAGTCACCTCACATTAGTCTGCCATCAGAAGTGTAGATAAGCTTAGGCTGCAGTGAAGTAATTAACGAAACAGAAGAGAGGTGATAAACTACAAAGTGAGTCCGACTCTAAGGCGGGGATTATGATCTGTAGCGGACACGAACAGCTGCAGTCGCCATCACTGAGTAGTCATTCCTGTTATAATTTTGTCAAATCTGCTTCATGTCTGCTTGAAAGACGCAGGCGTAGTTGATGAATTGTGTAGTATTGTCGTAAAATTGCTCTCACGGCCCACCGGTACTAACTTCAAGGCCCACAAGAGCCAAAAGATTCTCTTCCATAATGTGACCATGAGCAAAGATCACTAAACACACACACACACACACACACACACACACACAGGTCATGCTGGTTTCTTTTTTATCCACTGATCCACAGTCTAAAAATCACAGTGTATACCCAACTTTAGACATCATATAAACAAGAAACGAAAAGAAATCTGTAGCCGTTTTATTCCTGGAGAATGACACCATCTATACAAATAACCAGGTCTCTCATCTGATTTATGCATGTGTAGGATGGATGAAAGGACAACAGTAAAAAGAATAAATAAGCATTTCCACTGCTGAATGTTTACAACGAGCTGGTATCATAATGCTGTTAAATTAAGTTTTTAAAATAAGAGATTCGCTTTCATAAAAAATAAATCTGAGCAAAGGGAGGAATCCGATTATAGACCTGCTGCTTCTATACAGCAATTTAAACCCTGATGATCTGCATGTAACATAAACAGCAAAGACAACGTTTCCATTTTGTGTAATAACAGCTGCATGTGTGTAAATATTTGTGTAGAGCAGCTCATGTGAAATTATTAAACTTTACTTCTCTCTAGCCAAATAACCTCGAGTGCTTTATTCTGCAGAATTAAAAAAAAAAATCAGTGTGTGTGTGGACACAACAGGCCAGAAAAACTTGGTTTTTGTAGTAATAAAACGAGTGGCGGTCCAGCTATTAATCCTTTGTGACAGCTTGGTATAAAACTTTTCTGATGGACAGAAAAATGTCTGCTATGTGGTGAGTCAAAGTGCCAGATGTTCATGTCGTGCCAGGACCAAGTGCCAAGGGAAATCTCCATCGAGTCAGCCAAAGATTCTGAGTGCTTCTTGTTTGCTAAAACTAACAGCTGTTTTTATTATGAATTTGTTATTTTCTTCTCTAGTCTAAAATATACTTTGCTTGTAGTTACTTCACTAGAATGTTTGACCTCCTCAGAGCAGAATAATGTGATCACCTTAGATCTGAGTTTAGATACAAGTATTATAATTCAAAGTACAGTAGCTTTTAAATACATCTGGAATTTGTTTTTAACTAACTGATCATTTGGTCTATGAAATATAAACCTGTGAAAAACTGTACTTATAAATATTCCACTGTTTTCACATATTTTGTCAGACCAGAAAAGGGGAAAATCCTTAAAAAGGTTTTTCATTCATCAGAAAAGTTATTTTCTTGAATAATGTATCTACTGTCTGTATAACATGTTTGTTGTTGTGTTATATGACCATATAACACCTGTACTGAGGTCACTTCATTGGCTTCCACTTAGTACATTTTTAATGCTTATTCTAAGGATGCATGGTCCGGGATCTCAAATTCTCTCTGACAAGATTGTAAGCTATAAACCCCCTAGACCCCTCAGGTCATCCAGATCAGGCCGCCTGGTTAGACTGGTGAAGCCACTCTTACCTTTTATGCTCCTGGAAAAACTTGCTAAATGATGTCAGGTTTGCTCCAACATTAGGAGTGTGTGAAACCAAACTAAAAACATTTATCTTTAGCCACACCTTCCAGTTGTCTATTTTCTGGTCTTTACTATGATTTTATTTAATTTCTGCTTGTTTTATTGATTCTACTTCTTAGGTTTTATTGATGTCACTGGACTGGAACTTATGGTTCTTATGAATTTTACTGGTCCATTGCTGGTTTTAACTTTGATCTTAAATTCTTTTATGAATTTAACTTGTGAATTTTAGTATTTTTTTTATTTTTATTTTTATTTTTATTGGTTTGCCTTTATATCACCTGCATGAATTAACACGGTAAGAACACATGGGGTGAAGACGAGTTTTCTGCAGTTTATCTTCAGGACGCTGTAATTTCAACACTACAAACAGATGCCAACAACATCCACCGTCACATTATTAATCATTTATTTTCAGTGCAGTCGGATTCTCTTTTCCTGACTCCTTATGAATTCACCTTCATATCTTTCCTTTTTCCATCAAAGTCAAGCAAAAGTGATCAGAAAATACACAAAAGGTTATTATTTTGGGCTTTATGACCCAACAGGACAAGTAAGGGGTGGATCTGACTGAGGAACTGAGAAACTCTTCAAACTTACTGTCCAACAACTTGCAATAGAAAAGTTGTTAGCCAATGAGGATGCATCTGGATATTCCTCCTGTCTGACTCTTAGAATGACTATAATTTACAAAATAAACTTAATGTTTTATTCAATATGATCTAAAATTAGTGACTGAGCCCATAAACTTGTCAGGAAAGTGTTTACAGAGGTCACAGAGCAAAGGAGTCAGGGGCCATTTTCAAAAGACTTCTATATAATTGAAAGTATTTTTGCCACTTCTGCGATAGCTTTACTTTTCTTATCCGGAACCCATGTCCATCTTTTATGTTTTGTCTATGGCTCAAATAAGAGCCAGATTAAGAATTACTGCCAATGAGACTATGTCAAAAGTTTTCAAAATAAATGACAAACATTTTACTTTAAGCATTTTCTTTTTTCTTCTTTTTCTCCGCTGTACCAAAACCAGACCCTGAAACAAAGGAACATACTGAGCTGTTTTTTGGGTGGCATTACAACCCTGATCTACTGGGAATATTTCAACATACAGTACACTTTACCAGTACCTTTAATCAAAATGTATCTTTTTTTTTCCCCCACAGGCAGACAGACAGATCTGATTTTATCTGATCATTTCTTAGTGACTTTTGAATTTACAATAATGGATTGCACAGCAGTGGGGAATAAATTTTATTACA
>VUQI01033160.1:0-23207 GCA_015106735.1 Paratilapia polleni | reverse complement strand
GCGTGATTCATCACTCCAGAGAACACGTCTCCACTGCTCTAGAGTCCAGTGGCGGCGTGCTTTACACCACTGCATCCAACGCTTTGCATTGCACTTGGTGATGTAAGGCTTGGATGCAGCTGCTCGGCCATGGAAACCCATTCCATGAAGCTCTCTACACACTGTTCTTGAGCTAATCTGAAGGCCACATGAAGTTTGGAGGTCTGTAGCTATTGACTCTGCAGAAAGTTGGCGACCTCTGTGCACTATGCGTCTCAGCATCCGCTGTCCCTGCTCTGTGATTTTACGTGGCCTACCACTTCGTGGCTGAGGTGCTGTCGTTCCCAATCGCTTCCACTTTGTTATAATACCACTAACAGTTGACTGTGGAATATTTAGTAGCGAGGAAATTTCACTGGCATCCTATCACAGAATTCACTGAGCTCCTGAGAGCGACCCATTCTTTCACAAATGTTTGTAGAAGCAGTCTGCATGCCTAGGTGCTTGATTTTATACACCTGTGGCCATGGAAGTGATTGGAACACCTGAATTCAATGATTTGGATGGGTGAGTGAATACTTTTGGCAATATAGTGTATATGTAAGGACCATACTATGTACAAGACAAACATGCATCTTGATGATCATGTTTAAAATCCCCTTACGTATCTCGAACCAAGCAGCTGCCTAGACCTAACCAAGGAGTGTTGTTGCCTAAACCTGAGAAACAGTAACTGAAAACTGAAGTAAATAGCAAATGAAAAAAAAGTCACAGAAAATTAAATGTAACCATGTGAGGTGTGAGTTATCATTGATGATAAGAAGGAACCCTAACCTTATGTTACTAGGGACTTTTTTTTTCTTTTTTTTTTTTTTTAGAGAAAATGTAAATAATTTTTAATGTTTGTCACTTACAGTGTATTGTTTTTGTCCCCTGATGGCCAAAACTTTGGAGAATATTCAAACATCAGAAAAGACATTCTGATGAGCATGAACTGCCAACATAAAAATTTGTATTTCACTGAAAAACAGCAAAATACCCACAAAGAAGTTAATAGATTACATTTCTGCTGTGAGACTATGTTACTTTATATAAAAGTAAGGAAGCATAATCCCAACCTACCGACGTTGTCCTATACACGTAATTAATACATGCTTATGTAACTGGCAACCTGAAAAAGATGTTAATAAAGTATGTTGCTTTCTGCCAAAATATCAGATCTCAGATGACTAAATAGAAAGTAGTAGGATGTTTTATATTTTGTCCTCACACACACACACACCAGCTTACTAATGTGCATGTTCCCAATGTGCTACAAAAGTAGTGAATATCACTAAAATGTCAAATTGTCAGAAAGCCTTTCCATCTAATGCACTTTTATTGCATTAAATGGAAAGGTTAGAAAATGTTTATTTACTGTTTTGTATGTCAGTATTTTTGAGGATAGATCGGAGCCTCCCAGGCTTGGATGATACTAGTTTGCAAAAATCTGTAATAAATAAATAAATAAATAAAAAGATGCTTTGCCATTCTACACACTGGGCTCTTTTCAGTTGCTCTTTCCTGAAGGGGTTTTGCTGCTCTACCTTCCACTTTAAGATACTTTAAATTTGTTCCATTAGACAACTCAGAGACATAGTTGGCCAGGTTATGGCTTTTACGTTTTTCTCGTTTAAAATTGTTGCAGTGTCCTTGTAATATCATAAAATTCCTTTCCTGCCAAGTTTATCATGGTGCCATCATGCAGCCCCTTATCAGCATAACCTCCACCTCCATGTTTTACAGCTGTCACTGTGCAATCACTTTGGCAGTCCTGGTCAGGTCCATGCCAGACTCCTGGACTCACTGGATCCAAACAAAGTTGGTTTGGTTGCATTTGACCAAAGAATGACCTTCTTATATTAGGCTTCTTCTCTTTTCTTTAGTGACTTCTTGAATGAACCTCTATTTTTAATCTGTAACCTGATCCAGAAAGAACAAATGTCATAAAATTAGTTCAGGGACAAGCTGAGTAGAGCTCCCCTTAACCTGTTGTTTATTCATAACAAAAATCAGTGTATACCATTTTGTCACAAAAGAAGTGTGGCATATCCTTCCATATAACAGTTTGCATAAATTGCAGAAGTCTTGCCATAAATTTACCATGCACAGTTAGCCAGGACAGTTGTTTATGTGTCTCACACAGATTAGTACACGAGAAAGAATGAAAGACTGAACTGGCTGCTCTGTTCTGACAGTTTGAGTTTTTTTAGATGCTTTTCAGCAGCACTTGACCAGATGACCAGTAATGCAAATGTGACAGAACAAGTGACCAAACAACATCAATCCTAACAGAAGTGAGAGCATGTCCTTTACATAGCAATGACCTTTCCCATCTTGGAGACAGTGAAATCAATAAGTTCAGACCAAGATACAGTAATTTCATTTTAGTGGCCTCCTCAACTGAAATCACATTTATAGACAGGTTGAGCACAGCGGTATTAGCAAGAACATTCTTTCTACAAAATACAAAACATTTAGTTTTGGCAATTTTCAATACTACTTTTTTTCTTTTTCACCCATTTGGTAATGTTACACAACTCAATATATACTTTTTTTAAGCTCTACTAATTTAGATGATGCACAAACCAAACTGGAATCCTCAGCATACATAATTGCTTTGGCATTTTTAAAAGAATATGGTAAATTCAATTCAATTCAGTTCAGTTTAGTTTAATTTATATAGTGCCAATTCATAACAACTGTCTCCTCAAGGCACTTTATATTGTAGGCTACAAACCCTCCAAAATTAGACAAAAAACACCCCAGCAATCAGACAACCCCCTATGAGAAGCACTTGGCGACAGTGAAACTCCTTTTTAACAGGAAGAACCCTCTGGCAGAACCAGGCTCGGGGGGCGGCAGCCATCTTTATTAGTAAATCACAAATAAATATTGAAAATAAAAACAACCCTAAATATCCTCCTTGTGGAACACCACAAGATATTTTTTTAACTACCATTAAAAAGCACTCACTGTGTTCTGCCAGAGAGGTAAGTTTTCATCCAAGACAGAGCTAAATCAGAGATTAGCAATTAGAATACTGTGGTCAGTATCATCTAAAGCCAATGTGAAATCCAAGAAAACAGCCAAAAACAAC
Source organism: Paratilapia polleni (assembly GCA_015106735.1). Classification (NCBI taxonomy): domain Eukaryota; kingdom Metazoa; phylum Chordata; class Actinopteri; order Cichliformes; family Cichlidae; genus Paratilapia; species Paratilapia polleni. Next base: position 20,089 of record VUQI01033160.1, on the reverse strand, counting down.
GTGTACTAAAGCAGTGCTAGCAGAGTGCCCTGGCATCATTCTGTGAAGGTGTAAATACATCATAATGCTAAAATATTTCAGGAGTTGGAGGGATAATGAAAACAAGACTTATGAGGAATACCTTTTATATGAAATGCTAATCTGTCCATCCATCTGAGGATTAAAAATGATCCAACAATTCAATCAGGATGTAGTTTAATAGAAGACAGATTTATGTTTACCCTGAATGTGTTACCTCAATGTCAGTTGTTAAATTTCAACTTTATTTATTGACGCAGCAGAGAATGTTGCATCAGGAACAGGAGCTGTCGAATAAGGTGCTGTGAACGACGTGCCACTTTGAAATGCTAAACGAGACGGAGGTACAAATTAGCCTGGAAATGTTTGGTGCATGTAATTAAAGGCCCCAATGAATTCCAATAATCAAATAGGCCATCTTCTGAGAAAACTATTACAGGAGGATTATTAGTGTAGCAGGTTTCACTAATCATTCAGTGACAGACAAGCTAGCTGGCATGCACACACACACACCCACGAGGCCACACTCAGACGCTCATGTATAATTACAGTCATAGACACCCCCAAACATCCATGTAGACAGAGTGGTACGCCCATAAACACACAAGCAGAGACAGTCAGTCAGACCTATTGATGTCAACCTTTTGCTCTCAGTTATCATCTGCACACAGGCAGGCTTCATATTGAATCAGAGGGACAGGGTTAAATAAAACTGGAAGGCTTTCACTTTCAATCTCATCCAGCCTCCAACTTACATGCCTCGACCGAAAGACTCAGGAGATAGAGGGCCTTTGGATGTCAACGCGCAGAGACAACATACTGGATATGGGCATTTGAATAACCTAAACTAACTTTTAGAGATACACAGACCAGTCATCCCACATAATACAATAAATACAGAAAGTATAAATAGGGTAAAAAAAAAGAAAAGAAAAAAAGTCTTTGTATTAAGTAGAAAGTGAACAGTCTCAGGCAGAAGCAAAATGCTTATATATCCCCAGTCCACATACTCCAAAAGCTTGGAGGAGAGTAAACTAGTATGGTTGTCTCGCATATTGTCCACACAGACAGAATTAAAGTTATAACCGTACGTTGTAATGAGGAAAGTGATAGAAAAGCTGATAATGTGATGCCCACTGATGCTTGTTCCTTATAGCAGTGAAGTATTTACTACATCAGATTTAACCACACATGGGCTTGCACACAATTTGTTAGCTGTCAGCCCTCTGCAGCGCCAAAGGACCCTGTGAAAATTAATCAGTGACATTAAAAAACAGACCAAAATGCGTCACGCTTTGATGCAACCCAATGTGTTTATTGATTAATAAACGGTCAAAGGATTCCATTTCCCAGATATACTGTCTCTGCCAGCTCGGTGCTGCCGAAGAGGCTTTTTCCCTCAGGACAAATGTGTTTCAGCTGAGCTGATCCAATCCCTTCTCCATTGTTTTTATGTACCTCTGTTTAGTGCTCCCCGGGCTCCACTGACTACCTGTCTGTTTAGAAGCCTATAAACATAAATCAGACTTGTTATAGACTTTTTCATAAATTCCTCACTACAGAAGAAAGTAGCTCTAACAGATGGATCAAACACCGTCAAGGCTTTTATTTTTTTTTTCTCCTTTTCTGAAATGAATTTCTGTCCTGGCAGTGTTAAGAACATTATTGCTATCATTAAAGCCCTGATGAAAATCTGTGGTAGTAAGCCAAGAGCCCGTAGAACCTAGCTATTATTTTATACCCATACAGTAGATTTAAAGTAATGGATCCCCACCAGTTTATATTGACATTGTGGTGAAACTCCGGTCCCTGAAAGACATTGATTTATAATTTATACAACAAAGCTCAGCCTATTCTCTAGGCTCTATTTCCTGCTTATAGACAGTAGCAAATAGTAAACACCGCTGTTCTGTCATGCATTGAAAATTTCCATATGCAGCGCTAATTCCTGCCTCTTGAACTGTAAAGGTCAATCAGACTGACTCCAGTCTTTCATCTTTGCCAAAATCATTCATCAGTATCTCCATCTTACAGGTAACTTTGATTTTAGCCAAATATTTTATTTGTTAGTCATCATAACTCTCAATTTTTTACCTCACTAGTCTTTTACCTCGAAGGTTTGACCTCTGTAGTCCACCAGTAGAGAATCTATGTCACCTCTGGCACTCCCATTTGTCCCCTCACTGCACTTCAGTGGGAAAGATAATTACGCTTCAAATGAAGCTCCCTTCATTGTGTTGGCTAATGTTTAAAGCTCCCTCTTTCTCACACACAGTACAATGGGGAAGGTCAATGGATCCACACTCACCTCTTATTTACAAGATTCATGTTTATCTAATGCAAAATCAATAGCTCAGCACCAGGGAGAAGTTAGGGCTCGACTAACAATCGTTGAGAGCTACTTAACGGCACATCTGCCAGCGCTTTAGTGGGCCATAAAGGAGAGGGATTGTCATGGACCTCAGTGGTGCTGGAGTTCGGTGTCCACACATAGCAGAAGGGTCGCTGAATTCATCTCTTATGTTTGACAATCCTTTAACTTCCAATAGCTGTTTTTTTTTTTTTTTTTAACTCTTGGGGGCAGCAGAAACAACCTGTGACCATAACAGTGACATTTTATCCCGTTTTCAATTGATATCTCGCTGTATAATTACACAACCAGGAAATGCAGAAAGATATTAAATTTAGATGACCTGTTGTTTTTAATGTATTGTTCACTCATATAGCAGCTTCAGCTGGGATTCTCTCACACTGTCCAGTCACACTTGATTTGACTAATGTTAATGGAAACGGTTAACAGAACTTTAAAATGGCTAAAGATTAAAGATTTTGCTTGCAGCAAGACAGTGGTTTGGTTTATTGCCACAACTGATTTTTTTTCACCTGAAAGGCTGATCATTTATATTTATTAAGTTCAAACAACTTGTCATCCTTATTTAGTTTCTGGTTTTTATATTGTAGACAGAGTAAGGGGCTCGCACTCTTTGGGTACACACGGTAAGAAGGCAAGAAAGTTGGAAAGTGGTGCCTGTTGGTAGCAAAACAACATTCAGAGGAAATCTTACTTGTTTAGAATAATTCTAACACTATCTGTGGTCATTTTTTTTATGTCCACATTAACATAAGCTCTATAAATTAAGAAGTGTGTACAGTTTTTGACATTGTGCGACCATGACGAATGTCAGTGTGCTGCAGAAAAAGTTCAAAAGACTAAATGACTAACTATGATACTTAAATTGTGTCTCTTCATCATGCAAAACTCTCCCTTGACATGGTGGTGTAATATCCTCCAGACCTGTACAGACACCTCCACCTTATTTCCTGGTTCCTTGCACTTTGAATAGATCAGCACTTAGAAATCTGCCTCAGCGGCTCTGCTCGGGGGCGTGCATCATTTGGCCCCAAAATTCACTTTTCCCCACCAGTAAGCACTATCTGTCTCACACCCTCATGAACCCAGACAAAGACCTTGCCATCTGTCAGTGTCGTTCGCCGCAAAGTGGCTGCGATTAATTGAAAAACAATGGCGGGGCCAAGTGGGAGGGTCAAAGCAATATGCATCGTGGCCTCGCAGGGTCACCTCCTCATTTCCTCATTGTCGAAACGCCTTCTCCTGACATTAGCCGCAGAGATGTCGGAACACATTGTGTCTGTTTGGTTTAACGCCCTCCCCTCGTTTGGCAGTGGGGATTATCAGGTGGACAGATCCAGGAGACTCTATCTGTCTCTGTCCGTGTCACTGTAACACAGTGCTAATCAATGCTGAGTGGGATAACGTGGAGCTGATCCCAGAGGACAGGAGGCTTCTTCTGTGACAAAACTCTGCATGAGTTATGACCACCCAGAAGAACTGCTGAGAGTGATGGACACTGAAGCACAGCAGCGAGAATAAAAGATACATAGGAGGTTAGCAGTGAATGCGAGCGCCCAGCATGACGTGATACTTCTGCGCTGTAGCAGCCTGCGATGTTATTTTTAATCCTGAATGAGTTTCAAGCACCTCATTCTCCAAGTTTCAACTATCCTGCTGAATGAATTTTTCCTCTTCTGTGCAGCCTCAGCAGATTGAATCGCCCTGCGCGCACGCTTTCAGGCTTGACTGAGCAGCTTCTCGCCCTCGGTAACCAGGTGAAGTGACCCTGTCTATATGCAGACTTACGGCCTGACACCGCCGTTTACAGCCATCCAGTCCATTTTGCTGACACCATATTGCGAGTCGCATCAAAGCAACGAAGCGTCTCCATCACTGCCAAGCCACAGTTGGTCATCTTTATGCCAGCCACCAGACTTCAGGATCAATCTTTTACTGATAGATTGGCTGACACTGTTGGACCAAAGTGAAAGAAAAGTCTCTAACTTAAACATAGCACACTTCACTATAGTAAATGTGCAAATGAATACACAATGGAGGGGGTTTGTTTTTAGATGCAAACATAGAGAGAAATGACACCTGTCTCAGCTCTGAGGGGAACTGCGTTATAGCTTCTTTCAGCTTGTTGTTTTGATGGTAACACTTGTAAATGTATTGTTTTCCTTCACCAGGCAGTTGTACTTCTTTTTACTTAATTACTCACCGAACAAAGTCATTCGTTACACTACTCGTTACATTATTTTCGCGTTACCTCGTAACATGGATTGAAATGCATCCATTCAGGCTGCAGTCCCACACACTGAAACAAATCCCTATCCTGATGAGGACATACATACGATCTTTCCTTTAGTGTTTAAGTTTGAATACAAATCTGATAACACAAAGCAAAGTTGAAAACCAGTCCAAAGAGACTTCAATGCAATTTCCACCTCTACCGTAGAAACATGTACAGGTATACATGGAGGCTACAATGCTACAAGCCTGACTGGTCATCACTGTATTTGTTACCTGTTGAAAATCAGGCTCTGGCTGCTGGGCTGGGGTCGGCATACACTCAGCTGGGTTCTTTTCTAGCATTGTGTTAGCAAGCTTTCTGTGCAGATATTTGCAAAGAGTCGATGTTCTGTTAGCAGTAATACAGTTGTTTCTGAATTTAGCACAGCAATACGTTACATTACTGTGCTACAGAAAAAAGGTAATGTGATTACAGTGACACATTACAAAGTAACACCCAACACTGAATGCTAATAATGAATGCAAATATTGTTTTGATAGTCTTTCTTGTCCACTTTTACCAAGTGCAGATAGTAGGCTAACAACAATAGCAAGTTCACTATTCAGACACATTGCATCTTTGATATACAGTTACAGATTTTTTCATTTTTTTAAAAATCGGGAAGATAGAGCCACAGCTGTTTCGTCACATCTGTCTCTCCAGTTTCTGTGCCTCTGCAAACTCTTACTCAGCAGTTCTTTCATCAGAAAACTCAGTGTCAAGAATGAAACCAACACTGAATTGCCATAAAGTGCAGTTCTTTTAATGGCTACTTGAGGCTGGCTGAGAAATTTCCCATAAATTATAATGATAAAATGGCCAACTTTAGGTCTCTAAAGCCAATTTACTCCTTCATGAAAACTCTACGTGGTTGTATTTCTTGAAAAATCTCCTGTTTAAATGATATTAAGGCTTAGCAGTATGAAATATTATGAGTGTTCCCACTTGACACATGGGTATCAATTTGTCTTATAGTTTTTGGTCATATTCAGAGGCACTCTAAAGAATCAGCTGTAAAGTCTTTTGTTTGATGCCAAAATTAGCATCCCATTTAATATCATGGTACACCGAGGGTGGATCTTACTAATCAAACTGGCTCGCCAGCACTAACCTTAGCCAATAACTTACCTTCAATAATTTTTCATCCAAATATGGTCACCAAAAACACAAGACCTTGACAACCAAACCACCAAACTCGAGGCTTCCAAACATTAGACAACGACCAAATGGATGACTTCATGGTGGCTATTGAAAGTTGAAAATTAGACAATTACTTTGTAAGCATTCCAAAAACTGCAGCTCCCATGAACATTTCCCTGATTTACTGCACATCATAGTAATTTGGTTCCATCTATCTTCACAGTATGACAATATGTTTATTAAAAGCAGGTATAAAAAAACAGAGACAGTGAATAAACTGTTGTTTTTTAATGGACTTGCTTATCTAAACAGTAGAGTGAACACGGTACATTTGAGCAAGGTAATGTTTCAAGGCTGGATGTTTATTTATCATATTGCAGATGTCAGGAGTGATTTTGAATAGAAAGCTTCACTTCAACTTATGGATCTATAGAGAAAACACTGAACTGCAGCAGCTGCCACAGCTGAAATTCAAATGTGAATTTCTAATGGTTAGCTGCTGATGTCACTGTACACACATCATTCACTGGGACTTTCTGTATAAGTAATTTACAAACTCTGTTTTTGTGATCAAAGCAAGAGGGTCTGTATTTTCAGATATATTCTAGGTGCTATCTTGTGAAAATCTGGCTTGTTTTAAAATAATGCAAAAAAATATATAACAAAACACTATCATGCATTATGTTACTGATGCCACTGGGGTCCTGGAAAATTGAGGAAGGCAGAACGAAAATGTGAAGAAATGTTACAGCCATCAACCCGAGATTTTCATCATATCCTCTAAATCAATCTTCCATTTCATTTGAAGACTTCAGCATGTCACAGTGTTTGAAAATGAGATCATCGGCAGTTATGTAGACGAGATCACAGCAGGCAGATTAGCAAATCAATAACTTATATTCTGGAAACTAAGTGTGAAACATATCCATGAAAAATAATATCAGCGTCCTGGCATCATTGTGGCCAAGATTACATTTCTGCACTTGAGGAAACAATGAAAAAATGAGAGACGGCCTCTTACATATAAATGACCTTTTCAAAGCTTTTTTTTTCTTTCTCCTTATTTGGCCTACAGTATGATTTTTATGCTGTTTTTAATTATTCTTGATTCTGATTTTAAGGAGAAGCATTGACCCATATTGGTTCTGGGTGATAAACAACCACTAGTCAAGAACTTGCCAAGCTTTCAGTGTTAAACTGAAATCTAACCAAACTTCAAACTTATTTTAATAAAAAAAAAAAGAAGAAGAAGAAGAAGATTGAGTTTAACCATGACTCCACACTTATATCTCATCCATTTGCTCTCCTATGTCCTCTTTTAAAAATATCCTGTAGAACCACATTTATAGACATCTTTAACTTTCTTCATTTGCCTGCCATGAAAGGATTTTGTAATGTGTTTCTGCTACTGTGTAATTAGCATTAAAATTATTCATCTGATACTTGTCAGAGTGTCGACAACCAGTGGTTATGTCAGGCGCTATTCTAAAAAAGATGGCAGAGGGGCTCAATTAACTCAGACTGAACAAAACCACTGTCTCCAGTGCTTGATGCGTGGCCTAATACCGCATGATTTGATTATTCTGCACAAGCAAACACATGCAAATTGCATTTCATTTTGAAGTTGTTAATTTCTAAGTGCGCTGATTAAGTGTAAGAATCTGTCAGCGATATCCTGCCAGGTATTCATGTGGATTTTTAAATGAGAAACATGAAAGAAAAGTTCGATATCATTCCTTCTTTCCTCGGGGAAGAAGGCTTTAATCTAAAGGCTAAAAGTATGTCCAGCCAACCTGCTGTTTTTGTGCCCTTTGTCTTAAATAAAACTAAAGAAAGGCAGCTGGGGTTAACCTTGGAGGCCGTTTTACAGAGTGAAGGGGGATAAAACATGGGCCGACCTGGTTGTTCACTCTGCCATCCAAGCCTTTGTTTTTCTCACAGTGTGGATGGCCATCTGTCAACCTTACCCAGAGAGAGGCAATGATTTTTGCTCGCCTGAGTGAACACCCAGGAAAGCAATATTTCACATGTTAGCACTGAAAAAAGACCCGTCTCGGGGGATTTTGCTTACTGGAGTGATGTGCTGGTGTACATCAAGAATGATAGTACTGCCTCAGTGATGGAGCAGGAGCTGCACAGAGTCTGGTTAACTAGGAACCCCAAACTCACCTAAAGCCCAGGATGTTGCCTGAATCCACTGGCTGTTTCCTTTGTGTAAAGAAACCCAGTAGATGTTGGCTCTGCAAAATACATGTACATGTGACTTCTTGCTTAAGTTATGGTTACATTTCATAGTGTTCACTCATCGGTACATCAAGCATTCCACCCCATCAGAATGAATGGAGGTTCCGTGCTGATCCCAGTATACTTTTCTTGTCTGGAGGTATTTAGAAACTGCTCATCATTTTACTTAACCAACCAGATTACATGTACAAGAGCATATTTTTAATCCTGCTTGGAGCATAGCTTTAGGTACAGCTCTGTCATTTCTCATGCTGATGGGTTGGTCAATCATTTTGGTCCAACAACTGTAAAATGTGTTGTGGTACAGACATTCATGGAGTCCAGGGGAGGACTCTTGTTGACTTTGGTGATCCCCTGACTTTTCGTGTAGCGCCACCATGAGGTTGAGTTTTGTGGCTTTCAGTAAAGGTCTCAACACCTGTCGCCAGTGCATTTGGATAGAGACATTCCTGTTCTGCCCAGGATGAATTGCTCCTAACTCTAACTCAATAGTCTTCCCGTCAGTTTCAGCTGTAGTTTGCTTTTAATGCTATTTTGTAATACTAAGATGCTAAACTCAGATCACAAGCATGATAAACACTATACTAACTGCCTAACATTTCCTGCTAGTAGGGTTGTATACTGTTATTTATAGATTGTCATGCATATTTCGCAGAAGAAAAATAGCTCATAGATTGGCTATAGCTCAGCTGCATGGTACAAGCACAACCAGGGGCTATTGATTCATCATGTAATTTAGTGGCATCATTATCTGGCAATGGCATTTTCTGACAAGTCGAGTTTAATTATAGTGTTTAAAATGACAAATGAGTACTAAGTAAGTATGTACTAGAAATATGCAAAGGAGTGTCATACCTTAGTAGATTCACAGTAAAAAAAAATCCACAAAAATACAGTACAATGTACTGTTTTAAAATGAAGGTATTTTCCATCTTAATTTTTTACTGATGTTCTTCCTTATTTTTTAACCATACATAAAATTTTTCCATTTACCTTTTACAGAAACTTACGTTAAAAAACAAAACAAAACAAAAAAAACAAAACAGATAATGTACTGGCAGAAAATTACCAGTACATTTTTTTTTTTTTTACAGTGTACATTCGTTAAAAAAACGATGTGTTCCAAAGATTTGCTCCCCAAATTTTTTGAACAATGGAAACAAGGTCAAACGGTATATATTCTTCATGACACCGGGCTTCAAGAACCAAAATTACTGTTTTAACAAACACACTAAACTTCATTTAAAATTCTCAATATTTTAGGATTTATTGACTTTTAAGTCCTTTCATCTGATCTATATTTCGGCATTACTCTTGAACTTGCTGTACCTTATTCTGCTAGTTTGATCACTTAAGGAAGTAATTCAGCTCAGTTCCTTTGAACCAAACATTCACAACCTTGCAAAATGGGTGATGATGATGTGGCTTTCAGTGCAGTAACTTGAGGTAGGAAGGTAGAACGGGTTATAAGTTGCTCAATACGTCATATGTAAACAGTTGAAAGGATAGCATAACCTGTGGTAGATCATGATGTCCTGCAGTGATAATTATATTCCTCTAAACATTAAACTCCAGTAAACTCAACTAAAACTAAACACTAAACTTGAATTGAAACTGAATCGTGCTGATAATGCAGTGTTGGTAGCATTGCCGTCTGCACAGAGCTTCACTGATCAGCATGGCTCAGTGATGTCCTCTTCTACTCATTTATTAGTTTACTGATAGTGCAGGCGGTTAGGTGTAAAATTTTAAGAGTGGCCTCTGCTTGACCACAAGGTAAAATATGTGAAACGCTCAGTTGCTTCTAGTCTTTAAATTTTCAATGGCTTGCTTTAAATAATCTTTTTTTCCCCCCACATGTGAAGGACAGTTTAAATTTCTAATAAAAAGATTTCAGCCTGTTTTCTGAGCTGAGAGAAACTCTGAATCAGACGATTTTCTGCAGAGGTTTTGTTGGGGAAAAATAATTCCCCACCCGAAAGGTGCTTCTTCAAATCTGTGTAGGTGAATATGCTGATACATCTGCACTAAAGTTTTGCAGTTATGAATGGCAGTATTTTAAGTAGTTTCAGCTTTACCCAAACTTTGACCGTTTAATGACAGCAGTTGATACATTCAAACATTTGGGTAAAAAAAACAAGCATGCTTTTTTATCATCTAATTCATCAGCTCACTATCAGCAGGTGAATTCTTCATAATACTGTTCAACCTGGCGAAACTCCAAAACTGAATGTGGAGATTTTCAATATCCCACCCCACTGTGCATGAAGTCAACATCAACCCGGCCTCCTACTCCTCCATCTCTCCTGCCTTCCCTTCATGAATTCATGTAAACTGCATGAGGAGCACATTCTGTGACTCAGACGTTTAGAGACAAAAGATCACACATATATCATAATCACTTTCATATGTACCTGCAATGTCACTTCGTGCAATGGAAGTGAAAATTACTTAAAGTGGCCAAAGTACTATAACACACACCAAAAACAAGGTGTCATTCTGTCTCAGGCATTAGCTTTCAATTTGGGGACGTCATTTGTCAGATCTCAACTTCTTTTCAAGGTCGCAGTCTACAGTAGAGCTATAATTCAACTATCATCTAATTAAGGAGGCCAATGATCATTTGAAAGGAGTAATGAAGTATAGAAAACGCCTACGTCAGACCTTATTAGTGCCAAGCAGGACACTTTAAGAAGTGATGAGCCATTAGCCAAAAGGATACAACTAAATGAACAACTAATTAGCATCTCAAAGGAAACTTAAAGAGCAAATTGGTGAATAATTATTGGGACATCTTTGAAAATAAATATTGTCACCCATTCAGTCATGCAACAAACCAATTGGTGGAGTTGGTAACATTTTGGTGTGTTCGGTTGGATAATGAATCTTACTAATATGCATGCAGATGAGCTATAATTAGGAGAGGATTTTGTAAATATATGTAAATGAAACTGATTTTTAAAGTGATAAATATTTTAGTAGACAAACAGTAATACAGCGTATTGATGGATTAGCTTGTGTACAAGGAAGTGTGTTTCACAAACAAGCAGAAGGTGATGGAAGGACTAACTTCCAGTTGTCGAAGCTTGTCAAATTGCTTCCATTTAGCAGCCATTCCTTCCACAGGCATGTAATTGTGTTTCTGTCATACATTCCCTCTCCCCCGTATGAAGCTTTGGATTCTGGGTCTTTATCTAATTTATGCATCTCGTGAAAGTACAAGTCTGAATTTACTGGCGCTGGGCTAATGGCATTCATTAACCTTCGCTACAGTGAAATGTTTGATTGGAATATGGCATTTCCTCCTTCAAAGAGATGTTTCATTTCCTTTGCAATTCAGATACTTCAAATGAGTCATTAAATGCTATTTTACTTCAAAACGTCCAGTTTATGTATGGTAATAGCTATACCTCATCACACTTAACATGCACCATGATGCTCCCACCGAGACGGACACGCGTCATGCACGGGGTGAAATGCATTTAAAGGGGGTCACGAAAGCGAGAATTTACTTTATGATGACAGACAGTTTACATTGTACACTCACTGGGCTGTGTTTTGAATATTAGAGCTTGATTAGGAACAATGCATCTGGAGACATAATTGTGTCTTATCATTAGGCTGATCTCTGACTAATTATAGCTTATAATAATGAGCTGTGATTATGGGACTAATTATGAATTCCAAGTTTAAGTTGGCATGATGTTAAAATATTAAGGAAATAAATTAAAGGAGCTGACTTTGGTGACTTTTAAAGAAACGAAACCCGTCTGTTTGTAGCTCATAGATCAAATACCATTGTGACTGTCTAAGGGACAGAGCTTGCTTATTTTTACAGGTCTTGTGCTTTGCATGCATGCTCCCAGATCAGTATTTTATAGTATATAGTGTATAGTATAATGATGATTATGTTAAAAACCATGTGAAACGTTTTAACAATGAGGAACATTGGGTTTAGGGTTTCAAGTCCTCTTTAAAAAACAGTTTTTGTTTGTATTAAGTACTCCCACCTAAAATCAGCAAAGTGTATTACAATACAGTATTACGATAAATCCTACCTACTCATGAAGGGGGTATTGCCCAGTTTTTGTGTGATTCAAAATTATGTAGACTGCAGTTTATGGTGCTGTTGAACTTTTTACTGCACTGTACAGAGAATGATGCAATACAAGCAGTGCAAACTGGAGCCTATAATTTTAATTTAGGCATGCTGATTAAATGACTGTGTATGCAGTAACTGTTGCTTGCAGAGACAAAAAGCCCAGAGATTTAACACCCACCTATGAAGTGTTTCAGCCTTTTTCAGTCCATTTTTTTTTTTTTTTTTTTTGGTTTTAATACCCACCTCTTTTTTTTTTGGTTCATTCTTAAAACTCTCACAATATTCTGGGGTTAGGACTTGTTGGCGTAACTTGTTTTTTGCTTGACCGAAAACAACATGCCAAAGTGGCTACTAGCTTGAGAGTATAAGGCAGCATGTAGCAGCTAAATTAATAAATATTTCACAAAGGAGTTAGTCAAATAGGGCTAAATTAAAATTAAATTAAAAAAAAATGCAAGTAACTACTGGACTTGGTGACCATAAAAACTACTCCAAATGAATGCTAATGTTGCTAGCGGTTATCTTAATGTGTAAATAAACAACTATTTGCTGGCCAATTTATTATATTAACTGCAAAGGTTTGCTTTATTGTAATTGCTGCTCCCAAATGGCAAAAAGGAAATCTATGAATCCACATTTAGAACCCCCAACAGGTGTGGCAGTATGTTGCAAAGGCTGCACCAGAACTAAGTGCATCTCCTAGAAGCAAAATATAAAGTCTTTCACTCCAATCACTGTACCTGCATGATGGACTAATACTCCGCTGCAGGGGAAATTAGATCCCTCTACATTTCCCCTGCAGCATTTTGCATACAGCACAGATATTGCCACTTTAGGAAAAAAACTGCATGAGCTTTTTTGACCATTTTCCTGAAGCCTTCATTAATTACTGAGTTTAGTGGACTCTTATCTTTGGCTAAATAGAATGCAACTGCGTTGGTGATTTCAGTGCGCCTTTGTGAGCTGGATGGATACAGGCTCGCTTTTATGGATGTCTGAGTTGAGATGTTGGATATAAGCAGCCATTTTGTTGTTTTAATCGGGTTCATGCATTCATTGTACTGCAGTTTGTGGTGTGTTTTCAGGTAGTTGAATAAGGTAAGGCTGTGTTCCTTTGCAGTGCAGACACAACTCTGCAATACTCTTTGCATACAATTTCTTCTTGGTTAACATCACTTGCCCTAAATCCAAAGTATTTCCACTCCAAGGGAGAAGCTCTTCGCCTTCTGCTGTGCCAAACATTTGAATTTTGTTGTCTTTTTGACTTTTAACAGTGTTACTCGTCCAGAAGGAAACTTCAAGTGGTGTGGTGCAGGAAACAGCTGTGATCGGTACATGCGGGCACGTGGTCAGGCCGTGATTTAGGGAGCACCTGATCTGCTTTTCCTTGGTGTTCGATTGGCGGAGCACGCATTTTCAGTATCGCTCAGTTGTGTTCATTTAATTATGGGTAATGAAAATAATGATCAGGATTAAAATTCGAATAATTGTGCAGCTCTAGCTTCTTCCATGTTACATGATTGTAGTGCTAATACTGCTGTCTTTCGCTGATAAACTGTCCAACTATAGCATTTCAGCCTAATGTTAACCACTAATACCTTTTTTATTCTTTTATTGTATATTCTGATCCCCACTAGCTGTAACTGAGACAACAGCTAATCTTTGTAATCTGTAACAGTAAATAAAATGGCTTTGAAAAAGCACTAAAAAAAGGGTTGGGGTTTTTTTTAATTAGTAAAATTCGATTTGATGTACACTGAGAAATATATTGGAAAACTCTTATTTAAATTAAATTCTAATAAATATATTAGGTTTAGTGCTGTAAACACTGCATTTATCGATCATATTTTGTGTATTTTAGCAAAGAATGACAACAAAGTATTAAAATTCCATTCAAGAAACTGCACCATCTGCTAAATCAGACTGTTTAAGTACCATTGTTACTGTGGGCTCAAGTTTAAATGCATGTCTGTGCAGAATAAGGAGTGTACACATGAGCTTTAATATAGCATAAACAATGCTTCTAAATGCCAGAAGACACTTTTGTGCCTGTAGGTGCTGCAGCTTTAAAACACTGGACATACAGTGTGATTTACCGAAAGTCAGAAGCTCATCTTTGCCTGTTCCCCTAAAAACAGTCATCTCTCCATTAGGCTCCCGACTGGTCTGATGAGGAAGTGTTTCATTCAAGGGCGTTTTGGTCACGGAGTGATCCGTGCCGCGTCCCAAGCGGCCGATTGCCTCCAAAGTTATCCAAAATGTCCGGCTCTGTGTAATGATTTTTCCAGACAGCTGAGTGGCCCGGTGTACGCTCACGTCACTCCACAGATTTCACCTGATAATATGCTTAGACACACTGGCTGATCACATTCACCTGACCTTGCTGCACCAGCTAACTCGGGAGAAGAGAGGAAGAAACCGTTTCCACTTATCTGTTCAATTCACTGAAAGAGGGAGATTCTCCAACACTCACTGCCGGCGTGGCTCCCATTGACTTTGAACCTTTTGTTTTTTACTCAGGCCACGGATAGCATCTCTGGGGCTGCTCGAATCGTGCGCGCACACGCTCCAAACACAATTAGCCATTATGAATTGAATAAACACATGAATACTCTGAAGGATGTGACGGATTTCTCTGGCTTGTTTAGCACAATGTTGTCACATTTTTTTGTTGTTTTGTGTCACTAATTGCATTTGTCATTGACGGCTGCCTAAATCAGGCAGTTGCAGCACCTAATGAGTTGCTGATTAGAGATTCTGAAATTCACTCACTACTGATTTGGTGTTATTTTAGCAGAAAAATGAGGATAATTTTCTCTAATGCCACTTGTTAAGGTAATTACTCTGTAATTGCTTTATCAAGGTGTCATAGAAGAGTCAAGGCAAAAAATATCACTACCCTTCAGGGGCACTTTGTCACTCTCCATTTAGCTTTTATCCTGGTAAACGCAGCACGCTGGCACTGCTGAATGAGTGAAAAGGTTTGTGTGGCAGCTGTGAATTTCCTTTGCTCATATCCATGGGCAACACACATGGTGGCATAAAAACAAGACCTGCTGCATATAAATAGTGCGATAAACACGGCACACGGATCACATTTCAGCATCGCATCAAATATACGACGGGAGCAATTTCAAATGGAAACCCTGCATGATTTAATTATTCTCATTTAATCACTTGCAATTACTCAAAAAGTCATCGTAGTAAAAATATCCAAAATCGTCTGATAGTGTGTCTCCCGAGGTTGTGATATTGAACCGCTGTGCTTCCTGTGGAGCTTGCTATTGGTTTATCTTGTACCATGTAATTTTTCTGTGATTGAAAACAAACTGCAGAGATGAAGAAATGGTGAGGTCTATAGGAATCCACCCCGGCATCTTATAGACTAGCAGGTCTTGACACCAGTGCAGCAAACTGCCTTGAATGCAGCCTTGTCGGCAATCACCCCAAAACTTTTCCTCCTTGAAACATATTTTAAAGGCATGGCCTGATGCTGAACTATTTTGCAGCCTACCATGTTGTGATTGGAGAGGAAAGCTCAGACAATAACCTTCTGATTGTGGCCATAGCTGCTTGCTCAATAGGGTATGAACAAGATTTTCTTTTTCTGTAATGCCACATTGTGATATTTCTTCATCTTTTTTATTATTCCATGCACAGCTACAGGATTTTCAAATTATGCCCATGATTGATAATAACTTTGACTGTGCTCAACAAGAATGCACAATCACTCACCTCATAATTTAATGGCTCGCATATGTATATTTTTGAGTTACTCTAAGCTATTATTCCCTTGTCTCTGTTTCAAAAGAGGCTAAAACCGCAGCACTAATTGTAGCACACTACAGAGAGCTTTATGTCTCAACCTGAATGTCTCCCAGTCCATTTGCTTTATGTTTTACAGATACACTGTTTTAATACTATCCATGCCCTGCTCATACAGTACGAGTTGCACAAATTACAAATTACACATTTGAAATGATAGGAATAGAAGTACACAGTAAATGAAAAAAAAATAAAACAAATAAAATGTAAATACAACTAAATTAATTTTTTATGGCAGAGTGGCAAGAAGAAAGCCACAGCTCAGGTGGGAGAATCTGTAAACAGGACAACTATTAGTCATGCACTCTGCAAATCTGGCTTTTATGGAAGAGTGGCAAGAAGAACGCCATTGTTGAAAGAAAGCCAGAAGTCCCATTTGCAGTTTGCCACAAGCCATGTAGGGGGCACATCAAACATGTGGAAGAAGGTGCTCTGGTCAGATGAGACCTAAATTGAACTTTTTGGCCTACATGCAAAATGCTGTGTGTTGGAAACCTAACACTGCACATCAACCTGAACACACCATCCCCACTGTGAAACGTGGTGGTGGCAGCATCATGCTGTGGGGATGCTTTTCTTCAGCAGGGACAGGGAAGCTGGTCAGAGAGGAAGATGGATGGAGCTAAATACAGGGCAATCCTGGAAGAAAACCTGTTAGAGGCTGCAAAAGACTTGAGACTGGGGCGGAGGTTCACCTTCCAGCAGGACAACGACCCTAAACATACAGCCAGAGCTACAATGGAATGGTTTAGATCAAAGCATATTCATGTGTTAGAATGGCCCAGTCAAAGTCCAGACCTAAATCCTATTGAGAATCTGTGGCAAGACTTGAAAATTGCTGTTCACAGACACTCTCCATCCAATCTGACTAAACAGGAGCTATTTTGCAAAGAAGAATGGGCAAAAACTGCAGTCTCTAGATGTGCAAAGCTGGTAGAGACATACCCCAAAAGAATTGCAACTGTAATTGCAGCGAAAGGTGGTTCAACAAAGTATTGACTCAGGGGGCTGAATACTAATGCACTCCACACTTTTTAGATTTTTATTTGTAAAAGATTTTGAACATCATGTATCATTTTCCTTCCACTTCACAATTATGAACTACTTTGTGTTGGTCTATCACATAAAATCCCAATGAAATACAGTTAAGTTTGTGGTTGTAACGTGACAAAATGTGGAAAAGTTAAAGGGGTATGAATACTTTTTCAAGGCACTGTACCTGTGCATTCATCCAGTGCTTTATTTTATGCACTTTAAGAACTTTATTCACCTCACATCCGTAGCCAATTTGGAATTACCTATTAACCCAACATGCATGTCTTAGGTCAGTGCTAACTACAGTGGTTGTCACTATTATTTAAATGAATATTTCACACCTAACCATGTTTCCAGAGATGTTTCTCAATGGTATTTTGTGGCTGAACCTACTCAGTTACAGGTTTTGAGTCTTACGTGTGGGTGAACGGTTTAATCAGAAGCAGCAGAGCCTACACTTACATGACACTTTATTAGGTACACCTTGCTAGTACTGGGTTGGACCCGTTTTTGCCTTCAGAACTGCCTTAATTCTTCATGGCATTCTCTGTAAACCTACAGATGGTTGCGTAGGAAAATCCCCATAGATCAGCAGTTTCTGAAATACTCAGACTAGCTCATCTGGCATTAACAACCATGCTACATTTAAAGTCACTCAAATCACCTTTCTTCCTCATTCTGATGCTCACTTTGCACTCCAGCAGGTCATCTTGACCATGTCTACATGCCTAAATCCATTGAGTTGCGGTCATGTGATTGGCTGATAAGATATGCTCTGGTTCCCAAACCTAATGTAGGACCATTTAGTTTAGTTTAGTCTAGTATGTCTAAAACAAAAATATCAACGTTTTCACTTTGCCAGTTGTAATATATCAGTTTTTTTGTTTATCATCTCAAATGAGGTTGGGTTACCAGGGAAATGTGTCTCTAACTGGCAACGTAGCTGTTAGAAAGTGATGCGATAGAAGCTAAGTAGTGCTTCTGAAAAGATACGCCTTACTCAGATTCACCCAAAAGTGTCGCTGAACAATAGTAGCCTACACCTATTGTGTAATTTGAGGTTGTGCAGAAACTCTGACATCACTGTAGGGTTCATCAGGGTTATTTTTTTGAAGAGTACACTGTACAGCAGTTTCACAGGCTGAGCAGTACTCATTCTGACAAGTGAACTAAGCATCTGTCTGTTTTCTTCTTATGATGGTGATATGATGACATACGTCAGGCTATATGTCAGCAACACATTCTCTCTCTCCCAACTTTGACCAAAACATTTTTTACTTTTGTCACTAAAAAGAATTAGAGTGATATGTTTCCTTCTTCTATCATCATCTGATAATAAAACTGATGATCACCAGAGGATTCGCTCTTTCAGCTGTGACCTGTTTAAGTCTGGGTTTGTTCCTACTAAACTTTGTTTTTGTGCTTTCATTCCACAGAAGACAGCATCTTTTCCAGCATGCTTCAATGTCACAGGACTGTTTTGACTGACCCGTCCAACTGGTGTGGATGCTAACAATAACTACAACAGAACCGCTTGTCACAGTGTCCGCCAGGGCTGGATTTTGCCCTCGGACCTGTCTAGCCTACTTTCACAAGAGCAAAGCCCGTCTGTCATAATGCGTTACAGTGAATGATGGCTTATCTGTTTTTATGCCGCAATATTGGAAGAGCTTTTTTCCCTCCAACTTAAAGTCTCTTTTCATGTGACAGGGCCAGACAAGGGTTGTATTTGACTTGCAGCACCCAATCCATGCTCATGTATGCAACCTATGTGGCCTAACCTCTATTTCTTTCAACTATTAATACCCCAAAAACTCTCCCTAATGGAGTAATTTACACACACCCTGCCAAAGCCATTGACAGGACTCTCTCCTATGGCAAATGTCTGGCATTTAGCAAATCGATGACATGAGTTATGAAGAGGAGCCGGGGCCTCGCTGCCTCGCCATTCTTCTCAATAACAAAAGAGGAAGTGCATTAAAAACTAGCATTGATGGGTTGTTGGGAGTTGCAGTCAATGAGCTCTCAGAGTTTAAAATTAAAAGGCTCTTAGGGTGAAAATTGTTTTCTGTGGTCATCCGTCATGTCGTGAAGGGTCTTTTTCATATTGATTAATTAGGAACTAAAAGGGTAAAAGTGGGGGAGGGGTGTAGGAGAGGTTTAGAAATCCAGCTGTTATGAAATCCTCGTGTACTTATCCTGCCCAGTTGTGAGTTAATGACACCAGATTTCGCCTTGAATAAGTGTTATTGCTGCAGTCCATAATTTCATCTTGAAAATGGGCAAGGGAGTGGATCTTCCTTATAGTAATTGAGTATTGATTTGAAAATAAACAGCAACGAGACTCCCACCCAACTGACAGACCCATCTTTCGGATGGAATCGACAATAAATGGGCCCCTGGTTGGAAAGAAAGTTATGGATCAGGATGATACAGTCAAGCGTGCCTTTCCCCCTGCGATCTCTCTTCCAATATATATTGGATTTTAGATAACCCATTTACGAGCCCTGTCATCTAAAACCTATAGTTTTGAGCAGGCAGATGATAAGTTAAGGCTGGGACTTTGCACAGATCTCTGCAGCTTACGCTTGTGCCTCCTCAGATGTATTTTTTTTTTCTTTTTTAATGTGCATGTATCATTCAGGAAGTAGTATCTGGTACAAATCTGGGATAAACCTGCGACATGACTAAAATGAAATGAGATTCTGAGGCAGTGTTAAGCAAATGTTTGATGTCAAACATAATGTATGCTCTCATAAATGCAAAGTACATCTGTCTAGCTGTGGGCAAATACCTTTATCTGAGTGTGAGGGGGAGAGAGTGGTAATGGTTCAACAGCTCAGTGAATCGACATAATACGAGGACTCTAACACTTATGTCGGGCCGGCCGTTAACCTCCGCGTAATCACTGCTGAGCTATGTTCACACGCCCAGCACTCCACCTCACCTCCACCCTCTCCCCCTCCCTGTCTGGAGACCCTGCTTTGCGCTAACGACATACAAATGTGCTATTCATTTTCATTAGCCGCCACTTCACTTTTGATTCGGGGGAATGTGTGGAGCTGTGTTGGAGGAGTGG
>VUQI01033157.1:2918-15622 GCA_015106735.1 Paratilapia polleni | reverse complement strand
AAACATTCATTTTTCGTGACTACTTCACGAACTGCCGTGAGACTGGGCTGAGCTATAAACTGTATGACTTTATAAGCTCAATTCTTAGACTCAGGTTATATTGGTTAATTTAGTAAAATTTACCTCATGCCATTATTGGAGTCAGAAAGGAGGATTATGTGTGGTCATTAGTTAACAACTTGTCACTCACAAGTCTTTAGTCACTGAGGGCATGATGTCCTCAGTTTTACAGTCAGATCCATCACTCATCACCTTACGTTTCAAAACACTGAATATGCTCAGCTTGAAGCTTCACTAAGCAGTGAGTGACATCATGGTGGCTACATCCATCTTTTATACCATCTATGACTACCAGTCATGCCAGACCAAGTAAGACTGTAACAGTAAAGCCCCTGAATGTAACTGAATTGAGCAGTGGTGTAATTTATTGCTACTGAATTCAAGTTTTACATAGTCTAGCTTTCATGGCATGGATTGACTTTATTTTTCTCTTCTCAGTTACTGGTAGTCAGATGAAGTACACAACACATGGAACAGTGCTATTAAGTAATGCATACATGCCAGTAACATCCACACCACTTACAGTAATATACAGTAGAAAGTTAGACAGTTTCCATGCTGATCTTTCCTCAGCTGTACAGAAATAGCATTTCATCAAATGACAACATAACAGTTCTATAAAAACCAATCAGTCAAATTTTGGCAATAGTGAAGGGGAAGTGTATTTCCGGGTAATATTTCTCTGTGAAGATAGCGGAAATGAAAGGCAGAAGGGAATAAATACAATCAAAAAGCAATAACCTGACCCTCTAATGGAACCTGAGAGGGCACCAAAATAAATACAGACATATGTGTGTTTCCACTGACAGCTAGACAAATTAATATCGCATGATACCAATGCTTCTGGTTAACCCCCTCGTTGCGGATTGCACTGCATCAGCTGAGTGCAAGTTTATGAAATACAGTATATAAAAGCCAGATTTGTATTGATTTGACATATTCATTTGGTTCTATCACTTTAAGGCATGCAGAATAACCTGCTTCATCTTTCTAATGTTCCTGGCAGACTGACACAAAAAATAGTATAGACACTTTGGAAAGCTGATTACACACTGTTCATTGGAATTATATTTATATGCTTTGAATGTTTTTCTTCCACAGATGTTCTCTTTTGTTACATTCCTCTCTGAATATTAAGAAGCAAAGACAGAAAAGATAGGATCAAAAGTGAAAAATGAATAAACTCAGATATTTTTTTTGCGCCTGTGCTAGAATTTATTCTCATTGTGAAACGGCACCACTGTCTTTTCACTTGCACCTTGTGTGTGAGTCACTGTCTGGAAGCTTTGTCCTAACAGATGGAGAAAGAAGGAGTGAAAGAGAGAGACAGACAGAGAGAGAAGGAGGGAGGGGAAGAAAGAGAGGCCTGCTGGGTTAATTCTCCTCAACCGATCCTGTTCCTGTTCTGTCAGAGAGTGCTTCGTCTATCCAAACCTCTCTCCCTGGACCTCGCACCTGCTCCTAGGCATGGCAATGAGCCTCCACATACACACACACACACACACACACACACAGGATGACAGAGATGGGACTATGAAAAGAAAGAAAGAAGGAGAGGTGCAGTTGAGGGAACAAGAGTAAAGAAAAGAATCAGGGGGCTGGCGAAGGTGTAGAAATCTTCTGGAAGACATCAGAGTGTCCAGTGTCAGAAAGGAGGCAACATGGGTGAAAGACAAAGGTAATCTAATGGAGAAAATGAATAACACTGGGGTGGTGAAAAAGGAAAAGACATGTAAAGAAAAAGAAGTAATGATAAACAAGAGAGAACATGAGAGTCAAAGTGAAGAAGATGGATGGGAAAAGAGAAAAAAACAGCAAAGAGATTAGGGCAAGCTATTTAGCAGCATAATACTCCACATGAATTTTAATGAAGCCATTTATTTCACTTGTGGATGAGCAAGTACAGTCATGCAGACAGAACGAATACTGTTGCTTGCTTTCATGCTGCTTACTTGCTTAACAGATTATACATTATTTCAGCTGGCTACCACAGAATAATATTTTTTAACACAGGGAAGTTAAACTCGAGGGTTTCCTGCGATTCATTGCTTTCGTCTTTATGTAATGCACGGCCATTTGTGTTGTTCCTCTGATCTGAACAAAGGCCCCTTGCTTTGGCATTTAGAAAGGTCACAAGCTGTTGATATAAAGATGTGTCGGCAGTCTGAGCAATACCCACCAGTTCATCTGAAGCACAGGTGTCAATCCCCAAAACAACTCTAATGTTCCTGCTGAGCACATTGTTTCAAGTGTTATCTCAAAAAGAGAAAAAAAAATAAAAAAAAAAAAAAAAAAAAAACAAGCTGGCTGTCAAAGGTTTTGCCTCAGAGGAACAAAGAAATCAAATCTTCAAACAGCCACTGACACCACACCTCTCACTGATGGATTACATAGCTATAGGTTCAAAATGACAGCAACATCTGACAACATTCTAGTTGATGGAGCTTAAAACTAAATGGAAACCAATGAAGAGCCTCCCAAACTGCAAGTTCAATGTAACAATGCACAAAAGACAGCATAGGGCTGATTAAAGCTAGAAATGGGTGACAGTATAGTTTAATAATGGCACCAGTATGATTGGTAAGATCAATAACATTTTAATATGTCATTACCTCATCTGACATGTACAGTACTGTGCAAATGTCTCCCACCCCTCATTTCTTTAGATTTTGCTTCCAAGTCCGACTTTGTTGTAATTTTTAAAGTGGTCTTGAGCAATAGTTCTCCAGGCTTTCTGAAGGTCTTTCAAGGTCTTTGGACATTGGCTGCTTTTTCACTCATTTTCAGTCCTGTCCTTGTACCTGACCATTTTCAGAGGAATAGTTATTTATTTTTTTGTTTGTTAAGCTACTTAGCACTGAACTATGAATCATTAAAGCATAAAAAAGACACCTAACTCAAGGGATGAACCAGTGTTGTGTCTACATATAACATACAATTTAGCAAAAAATAAATAAATAAATAAAAATAATAATAATTTAAATTATATCTTTAGGCACTTTTTTACTAGCAGCCTGTCACAAGAACACAATTTGTTCCCATTTCTTTAGTTGAATCTATGAAAAATGCCAAAGATAACACAGTCAGACATAAAACTGTATTTTTGCACCATGAAGGTGATTCCAAAAGAGCTCTTAGCCAAAAACATGGCACATCTTAGCATGATGTTCAGCGTATCCTTAAAAAAAATTAGGAAACTGGACAAAAGAAAAAAAAAATAATAAAAATTGACACCTACAGCAGATGAACAGTATCTGAAAGTCATGTCCTTAACAAATTGGAAAAAATCCAGCAAAGACCTGAAACGGGACCTGAGAGATGCATCTGGCCTTTCAGCTGATTCAGTTAGCATTCACCTAAGCCTCATCAGAAATGGTCTCAGTGGAAGGGTGGCTGTCAAGAAACCATTCTTAAGGAAGGGAAACAGGGAGAGAAGACTGAGGTATGCCAAATTACACAAGAACTGGACTGAAAATCAGCAGCAGCAGGTCTTATGGAGTGATGACTCCACATTTGGAATTTTTGGTTCAAATTGTTGTCAATATATACAGACTTTCTACAGAAAAAAAGGAAGCCAGAACTATTTACAAACTTGGTATACCAGCTATGATATGCTACAGTGATAAACAGTTAAGACAACAAATAAGAAAGATATGATTTTAAAATTATTGATACCTTTTGGAGCCTATAATATGGTTCAGATAATGGTAGACATAGCATATTGTTGAAGTGTCAGTTTGTCTTAAAAATACATACTCAAAAACTCTGCCTAGATATTTTTCTGAGGTATGTGCTGAGCTAATACTTACAGATGATGCCTTCGAAGGCATAAACAAAAGGAAGGGTTGCAGCAGGTGGTTTAGAGAAAACTTTCAGCAAACGTTTTCTTTCTGCTCCAGACTAAAAATACACAAAAGATTTTCTATTTCTCCACCACTGCAAGTAAATGTTGAAAAACCTGTAGACCAGAGAAACTATACAAGTGTGTGCCTTCTCCACAATCATTGTGCCTTTGGCAGTGTCTTTCATCTATTACACAATGCACAGTGTGGAAATGAAAAACACCATATCCTGTAAATGGTAATTTTGCATTAATAGTGATACTTATTATTAGCAGTTTAACATTGTGAGTGTTTTTGTATTAATTCCATTGCCTGTGCAGTCAGTTGGCAGCCCTGCAGATCAAGGGGCCTATTTTTGTGTCAGTTTTGATGCACACTGGCATTATCCAAAACTTGACTTCTCTTACACTCAGAAAAGAATCTGCCATCTCTCCATTTAATTCACTTGCTACGCTGCGATCCATCTCAGCCCATTAACTTTTGCAGGATTGAATTTGTTAAATAACAGCTCTATTTAAGGACGTGACTGTTAAAAAGCAGCCAGCTGCAAACACAGGAGCAGCAGGGCTTCAAACTGAATTATCACATCAGAGTCATTTAAAAATCCAACTTAGTGAATTGTTATACTGGCTGCAAAGCACTAGGAGTTACAGGGGATATTGGAACAAATGCAAAAAGAAAAATAAATCCACTGGATTGAAATTATTGTGGAATTGTGTTGTAGGTAGTGGATATAAAAAGGGGCTGTTTCAAACATTTTCACTATTTTTTTTTTTTTTTGTTGTGAAATCCACATTTTAAGAAAAAAAAACAGCTTAGCATTTCCCCCTCCCCACTTATGCTGCCAGCATGCTACACTGTATTACCCAATGGCCATTAGCTGTACCCCATGCATGCAGCTGTTTGCCTGCTGTGACAATAGATATTGAATTCCCACTGAAAATTGTGGAGGTATGCACAAACAATAATGACTGTAAGGGACACCACAGTGAGCCAGGCTGTGACACAGAGTGCTGGAAGAACTCAGGTATTATATTAACAATCCAAACCACTCTGTATAGTTGGCATACCACACGCACTGTCCTCGGGTTGCACAGTATCAAAGGTATGTTTACTCTTCTTTAGTGCTCCAGCATTAAAATAAAGTCCTATTTTGCTTGTGGCACCGCAGCCTATTTTACTACTGCATGCATAGTATGGTTTGAGATTTAAAAATAAATATGATGCACTTTTTTCGCTAACTGCAAAATAACAACTGCATAATTGTGAGCCTTGTTTGGCTAATAATATGGCTTAAAAGTGTGTGAGAGCAATAAATGTCACGATTCATGCTGAAAAACAGTCCAACAGTGGCTGCACATGTTGTTTTTAATGTTAACAAAAAAACAAAAAACATGCCGTCAAGTGATTTACACATGTATTATTAATGTCTTTTTTTTAAAACTTAAAAACAAATAACACACACACACATATATATATATACATATATACACATATATATACACATATATATATATATATATATATATATATATATATATATATATATATATATATATATATATATATATATATATATATATATATATATACACATGCATACATACATATATATATCCTTTTACATACATTCTGCAAGTTTGGGACATTGTGCATGTTGATTGACAGGTAAGCCAGCAGGGGGGCAGTGCGAGGGAAAATACATGCTTGGTGATTTTTAACCTGCCTGTGCAGGTTAAAATGAATAGCTTTGATTGGCATTTTAGACATTTATTATTCATCTTTTTTTTTTTCTTATCATTGCTTTCCACAAAGGTAAATTTGCCTCCGTAAAAAGTGTTGCTTTTCTTTGTAGAACTGGTACTCTTATTTATTCTGATGTGGGAAATTTTTAAAGGCACAACATGTTGTCCATGTAGACCAGTGGATAGTGATTCCAGACACAGCCTGTTTTCTTTTCTTTACAGGTTTCTGAAGATTTTCAGTTTTATTTCAGCTTAAGTCACGAGTGCAAGCCTGAGGAGACTTACCTGCTGAGTTACCTACCACTTCATTTTATTTAACCTTGCTCTGTAGAGGATGCACTCCTCTGCACAAGATCACAAGGTAGCACCAATACTTATTTTATTTATTTATTTTTAGTAAACTCTTTCAAGTTTTTAGTTGTGTTGGCAACTAAGCTAATTAAAAGTGTAACTTACTGTTAAAAAGCTTAGTAGTTCAAGAGGTCTGTGGATTGTGTTTCACACACACACACACACACACACACACCAGATTCTGAATGGCATCTTATTTGCTACCTGCTCTCCATCTGTACTTCAGATTTATGAACTTGTCAAGGGTTTGTGATATTCATTTCTCTTCCTAACCCCCTTTCTTTAGCTGATTAATCTCTTTCTTTGTACCGGTGTTGGGCTAGTTTAGGAAAGTTATTTTTCCTCCTCCTTGATGGCAGCCATGAAGAATGGTTTGATATTGCCACGCTTGTCACTCACATAGTCAGAAAGGTGTTTGTGCACGCACATGTGCTTAGAACTGTGACAAATCAAATAAGCATGAGTTAGCCATTTAGACAGCCATTGTGTGCACGTCTGTGTGTACACGTGTGTACATATGCATGTGTGTGTGCGCGCATCAGGTGGTGGCATGAAGTAGAAGGGAGGAGGGTGAAGCTACAGTATCTCAGACACATGAAGTTAAAGATTGGAAAGGGGGGAATGTGCTTGTCTGGGGGAGAGACAACACTTGCTTGGATGGGTGGGACCAAAAGGAGCATGTGGGTGGTTGTGATGGATGATATTATTTCATGAAATTATACAAACAGGCCTAAGCATTGGTGGTATGGATTCAGTAAATTTACCTGTTTACTTTTTGAGAATGTTTATGTGTCACAACAAAACAAACTGTTGGTTGTGTAGGAAGTAGGAAATTTTTATTTTAGTCAGAAATTGGTTTTAATATACACAGTAAATGCCATAGGCTGCACATGAAAGATGGATGTTGCCACCATGACATCATGCATGGATTTTGGAGCTAGCAAGCATTGGACAAAAAGATGGAGTCCTTATCAGGTAATGCTAGCTAGCCACTCCATAGATTGCATGGGTGTGTCAGACAGAAATAGACACCTGCTAATACTGCTTACATATAAATAAAATTATACTAGAATTTCACTTACAAGCACTACAACTATAGGGAGCCATGTTAGTTGTCAGATAATTTCATGTTAAAAAAAGAAAAAAAAAGTATTCCACAAAGCACCAACGCCATAGTCACAGCCAATAGGGCCAGTTTGGTGACTTGAGTTAGCTAAGGGCCCAGATGCACAGGCCTAGAGACCAACCATGTGGCAACTACTAGTCATGAGGGAAAAATGTGTATTCCTCAACTGGTTGGTGAGTGGTTGCTGGCAGTCACTGTGAAATCAACTGCTAAAGTCCCAGTCACGCAGGCCTAGAGACCAGTCAGTGCCATACTGGTAGCCATTGGTCGCTAGGGAAAAGAGTGTTCTGCAACCAGCTGGTGAGTGGTTGCTGGTGGTAGCTGGCCATTGCTAGCATGAAGGTGGTCACAAAAAGGTATACAGTGCTGCACTAAAAACCTCATTGTGATTGCTTTTGTTGCTAGCAGGTTGCCATGGTCGCCAACAGTTTGCATGGAAGACATTGACTTGTCTGTAAGCACTGGCAAGCTACTTGCCAAGTGGTGGTGAAACTTGAAAAAGTTCAAAACAAACTGGAAATGGGGACAGTTTGCCTTCAAAATAAAAGTTGCGCCTTTTGAAATGTGTGGGTTGCAGCCTTAAGGCACAACTTTTACTTTTTCGAGTTTCACTACAGCTTGGAGAGTAAATGGTGAGTGTTTACAGACAAGTTGGTGCCTTCCATGCAAACTGTGGGTGACTATGAGCAATCTGCTAGTGATCACAAGGAGGTTTTTGGTGCAGCAACCCCTTTGTGACCGATTTCACCTGGCGACAGCCAGCAAAGTCCAGCAACCATTCGCCAAGTGGCTGAAGAATACACATTTTGAGGTTGCCAGAGGGTCTGTGACGGGTCTCTAGGCTTGTGTGACTGAGGCCTAAGGTGAAGCTTACCAGACAGCTAGCAGACATATCTGCCTGTGTTACCATTCACCTGTCAAATAATGCATAATTTTAAGCATTAATAAAGAATGGTGTTTTTAAAAAAACTCAATAAAATCACACTGTATACAGTTCTTATGAGGAGGGAAATTAGCAACTAATTACAGTTAGCATTACCAACAATCATTATGAGCTAAATAATTGTATGTGGCCTAAAAAGTTACTCAACGGTTACACTTTCCTTTGCCACAAAATGAGCACACACATTTTGATAAAATGCAGCTTTTAAAAATACACGTCTTCCTATCGCTTGCCAGAAAACAGCAAACTGCAAAATACTTAAAATAAGGTGATGCTGATCTTTTTTTAGCGTTTATATTATACAGTAGCAGCTTGTTCAGGCTGAGAGTTATTATTGATTTTGGGGTCTTGTATTAAGATGACATGGGCTGTAAACTTATTTGCTTCCAGCAAAAGTGTCACTGTCAAAGACAAATAAATTGCAGTGAGCTCAAATGACTCAAATGTTCTATTCTGCCTTTCAAGATGACAGAGCTGAAATGCACACCTCCGAGTCTGAAAGCAGGTAATTTGCATTTGAAAAATGACAGCAACAATGTCTACAAGTGCTCATTAGCAACAAGGTGAATATTGGGCTATGACATTGCAGAGATCTCCTCCGTGTAATTTGACACTTCACAGGCGTGAACAAACTAGCTTTGCATTTGCTTTAGCAATGTATATAACTGCCTTTTCAGTCTAACTAAAGAAGTAAAACAAAATCGACCCCTCTATCATCAATAAAAATACAAAAACCTGAGAACATATTCCACATTTCCTCAGGATTATTTAGCTCACAGCTCATCTTCCGGCCTTTATCTTGGATGTTATACACAACACTGTATCATCTGCCCGGAATCATGTTCTCGTTGACGCCCACCGCCTCGCTAGCACCTCAATCTCAATCACTAACAAGAGGCCCTTCACCCACAGTGCAACTGCACATTGCTCATTCATCCTAATGAAGCAGGATACAAACACGCTCTCGCTCAAAATGAGGCAAAAACCTACTCAATGGTCCATTTTGAATCACCCTTTCCTCCCCCTTGCATTAGCTAAACCCTCATTCCAAAAAACACTGAAGTGACACGTAAATACATCAATGTTTTTAGATGCTTTTAGGTGCTAAGAGACAGCAGGAAGCTGAAGACTTTCTTCACGTAAGTAGCTACACATTTTAAAAGTAAAGTTATAAATTGTTAAAAGCAATCAGATTTTACTTAATTTAATTCATTTTCTGAGCTTAATAGCTTAATTTATCGTGTACTGTATGCTCTTGTAGTTAAGGTACAGAAAAGAGGGTGAGAATTAAAGGTTAACTATCCAATTAACAAAGGTTTATAGATTTTTAAGTACACTGCAGAGTATAGAAAGAGTTGACTTAAATTAAAAAGATGTAATGATATACACAAGCAATGCCTGACTGCTCACTTGTGCAATAATTTCAGCTTGTGTGATGTCTTCGACAGAGAGACATGGTTTTGCATCTCCGCTTCTCCTTAGTCTGACCTGTTTTCTCCCTGACAAGCTGGTAGCCACAATGCCAGATCAAATAGCCGGGCTCATTCTCTGATCACTGACCCTGTGTCGAACGTGTCTCTTTAAAGTCGTTCAAGACACTGAAGATGCAATCAAAAATGATCCTTAGATTTAAAAGTAAGACGCTCTGTGGCAGCCGTCAGATGAGTCATGCCTTCTCTTTGTGCATTTACATTCATTCTGCCGCTCCTTTTGTGATCCTTGCAGACAAGGTCCCTCCATCCATATGTCTGCGTGTCTTTACATTTCTTTTTCCAAGGCTGTGGGCGACGTGTCACAAGCATTTAGTGTGAGGAATGAGCAGGGTGGCACAAACAGATTGGCAAAATATGAAAATTGGATGACAATTAATGGCTATGTGCTTTTAAGTGCAGCAAATATGATTGTGTGTGCACCTAGGCCTCACTCTCTCTCCCCGCCATTAATATTCAGTGATTGAATGGGCACCTGCCACCGTATTCTCGCCAGCCTGCAGGCTTTTTTATGTCCTCTCCACACAAAATTGTTAAATAGAGAAACTGATGAGGTGGAATGTCGAAGCAGATTGCATACGACAGGCCCCAACTTGAGGAGGGAGAAATCATCATTTTCATTGCTTTTCTTTGCCCCTTTTTCCCTTGACCGGTAGAAACTGATGTGACAATCGGATATGGAATTGCTGCACATTTCCAAAGAAGGGAGGAGCGTGCGCGGGGGGGTGGGGGGCAGCAGCAGGAGATGGGGAAAGGAGAATCTATGTTCAAGTGAGTGTGTCTGTCAGTTTTGTGTTTCAGTGTCATTTGAGTGCATGTGGAATGGTAGTTGCTGGGATTCATCTCCTGAGTAGCAGATAAAAGGAATGAAGAGATATAGTGTCTTGCAGCCGGGTGAAGAACAGGAGAGAAGATTGGAGCGTGACGGATAGCGTGAAGCACATCGGGCACAATATCTTGCAATCATCTTCCAGGCTGCGTGCTGTCTTCAGATAGAAGTTGCTCACGGATTTGTGCGCATTGTGTACAGTCATGTAAATTCCTCATGACAACGTTGCTTTGAGTAGTAAACAAAGTGTCACATTTTAGCCACTCATTTCCAGTAGGACATTCTGCCTCGTCGTGTTTTTTCACATTATTCACTACAGCTGATCTCCCACTCGCTCCCTCCACATACTCCACATTTGTTGGATTTTTAAACTGCCGTTTTCATTCCCCTTTTTCATTCATTGAACACATACAATCATCCACTTGTTTCCCTTCGGGTTTGCTATTTCTCTGCATGGTCTCAAATACATCCTCTGAGAAGTGAAACATATCCTCTCTCCAGATGACAGTGGGTATTCATATAAAGCTGAGCTAAGCCCCATCCAATTTTCTCTGCTTTCCTTTTCACCTTTCCTTCTTAAATAACAGGTCTCTGGCCTTTATTGCCGGTCATGGAC
This sequence comes from Paratilapia polleni, assembly GCA_015106735.1. Lineage (NCBI taxonomy): Eukaryota > Metazoa > Chordata > Actinopteri > Cichliformes > Cichlidae > Paratilapia > Paratilapia polleni. The sequence goes on along the minus strand of VUQI01033157.1, from coordinate 4,620 downwards.
ATTGTGAGGCCATAAGACAAGACGGTAACCAAAATTAATGGGGCCCCCAGCCTGGACTTTCTCCTGGCTGACCGCTTAACGGTCTGCAGAGCACGGACAAAGGGTAAAAGACTGCTAATCGGAATTAGACGAGGCAAAGCACACACCATCCCATTCAATTATGGACAGTAGGTGGTATTGACAGATCACTGTGGAGAAATAACAGGAATATTTCCTTATACTGAATGATATATTGCAACTTCAAATGCTTTAGTCGTAACAAACGTGTGCTTTTATCAGTCGAATTCCTTTAATAAACCTTCACATTTGCCTGATAGTAATAGTAATAAACGACAAACCCTGTGCGACATGATTTCATTTCTTTAGCAGCCTGCGTGGCTTTTCTACTTTTCCAACCTTGGGGTGAAAAGTGGTAAAGTACTTTTCCTTTGTCTTATCAGCAGCTTCAGTAAAGCCTTCTAGGGGGCACCTATAACAGATCCCTCATGCTTGTCATCATCAAGCCTCTCATCAGGCTTTGCACTCTAGTCGGCTGCCTTTTCCCTTCCCTCGTGACAGCATTTTGTTTTCCTGACGAGAAACACAAAGAAGAACATATTGAAAGGAGGAGAGAGACAGAGGCGTCGGTGTAAGCACATCTCCTGGCTAATAATCCAGCAGAGGAGACAACAGTCATTCATCTGTGCACCGGCACTGGCAGGTTGACTTTTCTGACTGAAGAAGGGGAATAATTGCGAGGCTCTCGTAGCTGATGAATGCAGCTGAGACTGTAGTGCCGAGAGCGTCCCGACTCCCCTTTTTTTTTCCTTTTTTTTTTTTTTAAAAAGCAGGAGAAGATGAAAAGAGGAAATACACACAAAGGAGCATTTATGTAACAACACAAGGAGTATGTATCAAATAAGCTGTGTTCCACTTAGCATAGCTCCAAAGCCAGACAAGAGGAATCAATACGCAGCAGCAATTTTGTCCTCTTGAGGAGAGGAAGCTATGAGCAAACAAATACGCAAGATTCTCAGTTGCATGCCTCTACAGATTCAAACATCTTCCTCTAAAATATTTGCCATTCATTTCAGACAGCCGGAATGATTATTTATTTATTTCGTTTTTCTTTGCACATATACACAACTGAAGCACAGGGATTGGTGAACTAATCAAAAACTTGTACAGCACAAAGCACCGATATAAAGTAGAACTCTGGCATCAATATTCACTGTCTGCATGATTCTTAAGTTTGATCATGCAGCTCTAACAGAAGTTAAAGTATAAAGGCAGATTCTCTGCAACACCATCTCCCAACTCTCCCTGTCTCCTGTCCTCCAGTTCCTCTCTCCTCTCGCAACCTTCGTTCTCTTTTTCTTTGCTCTCCATTTTCTCTCTCATTATTCTCCGTCCAGCCCAGCCCCCCACCCCCCTCTCCTCCCCACCCAAACTTCTGTTGGCGCTTCATTTGCAACACTATCCCCAGGTCAGCGGGGTGGGTGTGGTACAGAATGTGAAGTAATCTCACTTGCTTGATTCTATCAATCCTCTTTTTCACCCGGGTTTTGAACACCTCAATCAAATCTCCCCTCAAGGTCGCCTTTGTTGCATGCTCGGCAGATTAAGTCCCTGTCCATGTGCGGCGTGTGCTTTGAACTGGAGACATCACCCAGAGAAAGATAAAGAAAAGAGGGAGAGGAGAGGAGAGGAGAGGAAAGAGGAG
>VUQI01033155.1:0-11195 GCA_015106735.1 Paratilapia polleni | reverse complement strand
TTGTTAAGTTTTTTTTTTTTTTTTTTTTAAATAACTCATCCATTTGAATACTGGAGTTAGGCTCATGGCTGCTTTGATTGAACAGGTGCTCTGACACAGGGAGCTGTAGCTCATCGCTGTGTGCGAGTCACTGATCTGGACCTCTCAACAGTGTTTGTGCCTTGAAACGTTTTTAATTATCTAACAAATGATGTGGCCTGGTGTGTAGTACAGACCATCCAAGACGTTTTTGCTTCAGTTTTGGTGAGTAAAATTCTAGAATTTTATTAGTCTGTTTCTTAACGTTGATTATCAAAAAAGCGTGTCTCTGTGCTGCCCCTGTATAGTTTAGGAATGCAGCTTGCTAACCCTCCTAGCTTTAGCTGATAATTTAGACATGGCTGTGGCCAAAAACCTAATGCTGAGGCTTCAAGTACAAAACCATTGTGTGACAATGTCCATCATTTATATAAAGTCTGTGGTCTGGTCTGTAATGGTCCTTTTGTAGAGTTGCAGAATTGCTCTATGTTGATAGCAATAAATGTTTGGCCTAAATGTGATCTACATCTACAGTTTCTTATGAGCCACACTTTGCCTTAGCTGATGGTGTTGGCTGCCCCGAGTCAGCCTCAGGTTCACCTTATTTGGGTCAGATATCAGGTGTGTTGTGACATTTCAGCCAAATGTGGCCCAGACAACACTTGTAATCTCTCTTAAGCCTCACTCATGACTGTTCAGCCACATTTGGCCCATACAGTATTTGCCACTGCCATAACCAAGCGCCATAAAAAAGAGTCAGATTAAGCCCAGAGGTGTCTGCTATCTGGGTTACATCTCTCTGTGTGGTCATTAACAGGCTCTCCCATCACAGGTTGTTGAACAGATTGTGTCACTTCAGGTGGAACCTACAAGTGTCGCCTGCAAGCTCAGTCAACATCAAAGAATCCCCTGGCGGATTCCTAATCACACAAACCACTAATTAACTAGATGCGATGCACCTGAAATTGGTCTCCAATGTGTTTAAAGAGGCAGTGAGTATTCATACCAGCGGGGAGATGGGTTTCACCATGTTGAAGATGAGCTTTGATTGGAGGTTTGGTGTTTATTGAGTTGTCTCTCTGTGCGATTATTCCACAAATCATCAGTTCCGTTTTTGAAAGTATACTGTTGAGTGTGTGTCTGTGTGTGAAAAGAGGGAGTATAGTGTATGTATTTGGGAGGATGAGGGGTGTTAATTGTGAATTGGTCTGGAAGCGCTGACATTATAAGGGAGGAGGTATTGATGGCTCAATTACTTCTTCCCTTTTAGCAGCTGGAGCCAGGACTGCATAGATAGCAATGGACTCGGGACCTTTAGAAAGCATTGACTTTTTCCAGCACTCACTGGCTCTCTCTATCCTGAGAGGGAAAAATAAAACAAAAGAATCCAAGGATAAAGAAATGGAAACTCCTTGAAATTACATATCCATACAGCTAAGTTCTTTTTCAATCATTCCTATCATTTAGTGACATTTTAGCATCTTAACTTCCAATTAAAACATGCTAAACTAACATGTTTTAATCATTTTATATGAAGGAGGGCTTGCTTAACAATAAGAATAATGGATTGGTCCTGCTCAGGATATTATGTTCAGCATTAGATTAAGCAGGAGATGGTTGGGGTGGATGGTAGGCACACAAAGCACACAGCTTTCACATCAGGCCATTGGTTAGACAAAGTCACTTGTAGGGCTTAGGGAAATATTGCATTATTTATGGTAAATGGACTGGTACTTATATAGCAATTTAACTGAGTAGAGTGCTAACTGAATACTCTATTACAAGATTCATTCACCCAATCACACAAGCACTTTTTTCTGTGCCTAATCACTTTTGTCGAACATTCACTCACACACACACACACACTGATATTCCAACACATGCATTGGGGGCAACTTGGGGTTTAGTATCTTGCTCAAGGATACTTCTAAATTCAGACTGGAGGAGCTGGGGATCAAACCACCGACCTTCTGATTGGTAGTCGCCACAGCCGCCCAGAGAAAGTATTTATTTTTATTAAAAAGTAAACCACAGGTTCGTCTTTCTCTTACTTAAATGAAGTACTGCATGTGCCAAAGTGGTGGAGGACATGTATGAGGACAGCGAGACAGTGGTGAGGTGTGCAGTAGGAGTGACAGATGGGTTCAAGGTGGAGGTGGGAGTACATCAGGGATTGGCTCTGAGCCCCTTCTTGTTTGCAATGGTGATGGATAGGTTGGCAGATGAAGTCAGGTCGAAGTCTCCATGGACTATGATGTTTGCAGATGACATTATGATCCGTAGTGAGAGTAGGGAGCAGGTGGAAGAGAGCCTGGAGAGGTGGAGGTATGCTCTGGAGAGAAGAGGAATGAAAGTCAGTAGAAACAAAACAGAATACATGTGTGTGAATGTGAAGGAGACAGGGGTAACAGGGAAGAAGGTCGATGAGTGTAAGTACCTGAAGTCAATCATCCAAAGCAACAGACAGTGCACAAGAGAGGTAAAGAAGAGAGTGCAGGCATGGTGGAGTGGATGGAGATGAGTGTCAGGGGTGATTTTTGATGGTGAGAGAGGTTAGGTGGTGAAAATTTGTTTTAAATTATATATTTTTCAAGTTTTTCCAAGCCCATGAGTGAGAACCAGCCCAGTCAATGTTAAAATCTGCCAGCAGCACTTAAAACAGAGCATGTGATAAGTTGTGGAGCCTCCCTCCTCCCCCCTGGGAGAACAAACATCACTCCAAGCTGAACACAAAAGGTTGCAGCTCTCAACTTGTGATTTTAGGGGGAGTTTAGAAACACTAAAAATTGCTTGTTTCACAAGGTAGGAACAAACAGACAATATAATCATTTAGATGGAGGACTTGTTCTTAACGGCATTTGAAGGTATTAAGGTATTAAAGTATTTCTTACAGTGCCATTATAGGTGAGGTGTGTCACTCTACCTTAAAAAGCTGCCAGTCCAACTGAATGAATTTTATTATTCTGGGTTTTCAAGAGAGAGTTCACAATTTTGACATGTACAGAATATGATGTACAGAGAAGCTTGTCAGCATCACAGTGAGGAGACATTAATTATTGACATTGCTCACCGCTTAATGTGCAAAGGAGACTTGCTGTGGAGGCTGCATGAGCAAAAACTGTGGTCAAGCCAGTTAGTGTACACTGCAGAGATCAAAGCTGCATTGTGCTCTTTAGCTTGATGGCAAAGACATTTTACCAGTTAGAATACACAGAATTTTAACCTGTTTGATAGTTGACATGTTTCCCAGGCTTTGTGCACTAATACACAGATAACACATTTTATCAGATATCTACAGTGATATTTGTCAAACCAATTTAAAATATAATGATCAAATAAATGTGTCAAGATACTGCTGTGTATTCATTTGTAATGTGGAGTGTCTTGGAACAAACTATGGGGCATCTACCAACTTTTTCCACATTCTGCTATGTGCAGTGGTTAAGCAGTTTTCTGTGGTGGCTCTGTCTTGGCTGCATTTACAGCTTATATTGGCATACCAGTTAGTTCAGGATATTTAGCAATTAACCACCAACAACAAGTGTACCATATTAACAATATTTTGTAATGTAAGAATAATATTTTTTGTCTGCAGATTTGTTCATACTTACAATGTAGGATAGAAAATTTAAGCTTCCACATTTAGGAGTTGTGCCTTTTGATGCCTTATTAATTCAGGGCCTAATATTCATTTACCTTTTAGCTCAGATTTTGGTCTCCACCAACTTCTGGGAAAAAATTATAGCTCTTTAACTTCTAATTGCTCACCAAGTAGTTGCTAATGTTTTCCATCTTATATATGACAAGAGTTAGTTGGTGGCTAATTGACAAAAAAAAAAATGCTGCCTACTTATAGAAATAATGGTGAGATAAAGCATTCATAGTGCTAAATTGATTCAGCTGAGATGAGTGAGAACTCTATGTATGTTGCCAGGTTTATTCAGCTTAGAAGTGGACGTTTCCCTGCTGCCTTAAAAAGTGTTTTAACAGAATCTGACAAATTTTGACTTAGTTCAAAGTAGCCTTATTTAGCTCTGTCACACTGGAGTAAAAATAGAACGACAATCTTGTTGCAACTACGAAAAACAGGTGGTTGCCCAGTGATTGCATTGAATTTTTTTGCTGTCAGAGACTGATTACTAGTAGTTGTGGTGACCAACTGGTCACCCACAGGTTAAGCGTACAACACCCTCAACCTCTGGGCGACCACTTTCTGTTTCAGATTTGTAAGTAGTTAATTTGAGTTTCTGTTTAAAATGAATTTCTATTATGGTAACAGATATGCAACAGATAGCAACAAATATGCAATTTTTGCAGATTTATCACAGATAATCACCATATTATCACAAACAGATTGCCTGTAATTGCCAGCTTGATCCTGTTCAATTGAAAACTGATAGCAGATTGATAGCAGACTGACTCCTTCTTATTCCCACACATCAAAGTCGCTTTGAAGGCAACTGACTGTGAGTAGTCACAGATCTGGTCCCATCTTTGAAGCAACCATTTCAAAGGCAACAAGATTGCCAACCAATGTTTTCCCAACTGTGACTGTAGCATTAACTAAGCAGCCTAATTAGCTAAGTCATCCAAACTTGAGATAAGATGTTCAACAGATTTACAATATCAAGCTGAATCAAGTATTTAGTCACCCATCCAAAAGAGTAACTTCTTCATTTAACAGAAGTCCCTCTGGAGAGCTAAAGAGAACCTTCTGGTCCTGTTGCAGAAGTATGAAAACCTCTTCATAATCATATTTTCACATTTTCATATTTTTGGTAAAGGATGGGAGTTTAAGGAGGTGAAGTAAGGGGTGGAGGGTCATGGCTAGTTTAGATGTGTGTTTAATGACAGGAAGACAGAATGGACTAAACAGTGAAAAAGCTGTTGGACTTAACTAGAAATTGGCAGAATTAATATTAAAAGAAGGTGAGTTTTATAGATAGGCATAAAACCAAGTTACGCACAGAAACATGCTTAATTTTCTTCACAATTAAAGAAATGCCTACTGAGTGACTGCACTCAGTTCCTGTAGCTTGTGGAACAGGTTTACAACCTAAGCATGATGTCTAGAGTTCAGTACCATGGTTATTATAGTTAACTAAAACTAAACTAAAAACCAAAGCTAGGTGTGCTAAAACATTTTAGTTAACTGAAGAAAGAAACTAACAAAAAAATGACATTTTTGAAAACTAAAACTAACTGAAATGATTTTGTGAATTTACAAGACTAACTAAAATAAAATAAGAATATAGATGTCCTTAGTTTTAGTCTTTGTCAGTTTGGTCAAATTTGCCAGCTCAAATGGTGGTGGACAGTCCAAAACATGCATATTAGGTTTACTGGTGATTCTAAATTGGCCATGGATATGAGATGAAGTGTATAGAATAAAGTACTATAAGAATGTATGTTTAAAATGTGGCTTGTAGTGAAAGTGCTTTGAGTCAAAAAAGTGTTGTGCTTTTATTGTAATACAAAATACACTTAATTTTACTTAATTTTATAATTCATTTTTATTCAGTATGACCTGTAATGAGTGCCTGAGCCCATAAACTCAGCAGGAAAGAGGTCAAGTCAGAATGACATTTTGCCATAGACTTCTAGACCAGAGTTTTTTTTTTTTTGGCTTAATTTTTCTGACCTGGAAGCTATGTCCATCTTTCATATCGTCTGTGTAATGTGTAATACCTATTCTGAGTTTCCTAAATCTTGCCCCTGACAAATATCCTCCATATAATAATAAACTAAACGAAATATTTTCAAACAATAAAAAGTAAACCGAAACAAGCAAACCCACTCTGGAAACGAACTGAAACTAAACTGAATTGAAAACAAAAACTCAAAAACTATTGGAGAATACGAAACTCTAATAAATCTGTATTGTCCTTCATTGCAGTTAGTACTATCTTCATCACTATTTCATCAAGATGTAAAGAAACAACTGTGATTTAATTCAACCGGTATTAAAGTTTCCTGTGAATAGAGTGAACTCTCAGGAGTTCATTTGTTCTGGTCATCATTTCAATTTAAAAAAGCAATCCATTGTTATATATTCTAAACTGGTGTGAAAATTAAAACTAGATATGCTAAGCTTAAAAGTCACAACAATTCCATATTGACTGTGAGAATAAAGTTCAGTAATTCTACTAGATTTCTTTATTATTCTACAGTGTAAAGAATATTGTAAGAAATAATATACTAGCTGCATATGGTCTCGCAGTGTGGCTCTCAAATGTTTATAACTAGGGCCTTCATGTTTGTGTCAGCTTTAATTTATAAAAGTAAATGACATGGTGACCCAGAGTCATGGTAAAATGATATACATGTATATACATTCTTCCTCCTCACTCCCTATCTGTTAGTGCTCCAGTATGTGCACATACTCTGTAGAGCTGCTCCAGCAAAGATGTAACAGAGCGTGTTTGTACCACAGAAACACAAGCTCACGGCACAGAGCAGCACCACACTGATGCAGTTGTCAGCCTTTAAAGCTTACTGCTCCTCTGCCACATTTATCTCATTTAATTATGCTGAGAGGATGACATTGGAGTGGGACATTGGTACACACTGAGATATAGCTTTGTCGTGTGGGAACATCAGCGGGCAACTGTACCCCCCTCTCATGCAGACTGATCTTTCTCCATCTTCCTCCTTTTATTCACTTGTTAATTACATTACTCATTTCTCCCCTGGCCTCAGCTGTGTCAATGGAACAGCTGGGGTTGTTCCTAGAGTACCGATCCTAGGAAACATAAATCAAAACTCCTCCCGCTGCCATCGACTGAGACCCAGGGAAGGGAAAGGAAGGGCAAACCCTTCTCTTTTCCTTTTCTTTATTCTTTAGGACCTCATACATATAATTATTACTGTCTAAAATGATAGCAGAGTTAAAATGTCACACATGCTGTCCTTGGTTGTGTTATTCCTTTTTTGAATTTGGCCACGGAGATGGGTTGGTGTCCTTCTATCACCCCCCCCCATTTGGACTGTCCTGACCATGACCATGTTGTGCTAAATCTGGTCATACCCTTGTTGTTGCTTTCCAAATCATAGCCACAACCATAGATATTTTTTTATACCATAGTTTATGTATAAATATCAATTATCCAACTAGACCTGACAAACTAGGTTATAAGAACAGTGATACATCCTTGCTTATGAGTGCTGACAGTGTATCTTATTAATTAGCCTCACAAACTTGGATCAGATGTGTTTATTAATTACAATAACGTTTTATTCAAATTAGATTGCTGTATTAGCCAGCAGGTTATTGTAATCCATGCCCCATTAACCAAAGTTACTCTTAACTAATGAATGACATGCTCAAGTTCAGTGTCATGAACTCATATTTCACTCACCATCAATTATAATTAATGTACAATATAATAAAGTGACCTTGGTTTTCTGGGTCTAACCAGTTTTGGAATATTAAAAAGAAGCATTTTCTTACTGTCAGTCCATTGAAATCTAAAGAGTTACCAAACTGACAAGTTCAGCTGTATAAAAAAAAAAAAAAAAGCAAGGCCAGTACAGTGCAGATATTTACAGAGGTTTCACCTTCATGAAAAATAGTGGCATTTAAACTTTGCTCCAGAAAGCTCATTTGATCTTGGCTTTTATTACTGCTGCAGAAAACCAACAGAGTGGTTGCTTTAACAGCTGGCCTTGTGACCTTCTTAGTGACCAGTATATGAATGGAGAGTGTTGTACCACACACCACAGTTTCATTTTTGGCTAATTACATCAGTGGTAGTACAATTAATAGCAGTATGATCTGAAGTAGCAGTAGCTCCCATAGCAGTAACATCAGTGATGTAAGACTGGAAAAGCACAAAAATCTATTAAAAAAAGTTCTGGATGGTTAGGCAAGGACATAGCAGAAGAAATAAAAATCCATGAAACTGAATTTTGTCCAGTGTTGTATTCTGTGAGAGATCTAGACTGGGCATATTAAAGCTACAGGAATTACAGCAACCACATACAGCATTTTAGAGATGGGTCAAAACACCCACTCACAGAGAGAAGGCATCAGCAGTGGTGATCCCCTGCCATTAGATGGCAATCAGTAGAATAACATCAGATTATTTGAGTACATAGGCTATTGAGCTATGTTCACATTTGTTACCATAGTGTGCAGAGGAAGTAACTGGAAGTTATACTCAATGTAATGTTCAGTGTCAGCATTATCAGCCATTAAAAATGAACAGCCAGAAATCATATAGACCTAGTCTATAAACTACTGTTTATTATCTCTTTTGGACTTTAGCCTGGTTTTCACATGCTTCACCGCATTTGTGTGCGTGATTCTGTATTCCAGGCGCTTGAGTAGCTACTCAGTGTATGGTGGACAGACCTTGTAAGATAAAGAGACAGTGTTAGCTGCATATATATGTATAAATATATACAGTGCCATGAAAAAGTATTTGCCCCCTTCCTAATTTCTTAGTTTTTTGCATAAAAAACTAAAATAGTCCCAGCATAGTAGTAGTGATTACCAGCAGTAGCAATAGGTAGTAGTAGTAGTAGATGGCTTGGTGGTTTGGGAGGTTGGGGCAGGGAAGCAGAGGGGAAAATCACATGGTCCCTGGAATGCTGGGCTCTGTTGTGGGTGAACAGCAGGAAGCTCATGGCCATTAGAATAAAAACAGCAGAGGAGACTGAAGAGAAACAGATCATCTTCTGAACTCCTTAATGCGCTTAAAATAACTATGCAGTAACGTTTAGTATGGATATCTGTCTTGTTAATAAAATGTATTATCTTTGACTCACAGATGATAGGTTTACAGCCTACTAACTAGAAACAGGGTTGCCAACTCTCTTGTTTCTTAAGTGTGACACATGCTTACAACTTCAATTGCTCACTCTCATACTGCCCAAAGAAATCTTATGCCATAAAAGGCGAATTCTTTATAAGAAAAATCTTGCAAAAGAAACTGGGGCCTGAACATTAGGCTTTTCCACATTTGAGAACCAACACTGGTTCATTACATCCTGTATACCGAAGATCCAGGTGATATTTCCAATAACAATGTCCCCAGTGTCCTCAGTTTTACCAATGCTTGCAGCTACTGTGACAAACATACTGAGCTATGAATCATTCAAGCATAAAAAAGGCACCTAACTCAAGGGATGAACTAGTTTTGTGTCTATATATAACAGACAACTTAGCAAAGAACCAATTTTAAATCTTCTACATCTTCTACATCTTTAGGCTCTTTGTTACTAGCAACCTGTCACAAAAACACATCATTTGTTTCCATTTCTTTAGTTGAGGCTACAAAAAATACCAAAGATAACACAGTTTGACAGGTATAAAATAGTATTTTTGCACCAACAAGGTGATTCCTAAAGAGCTGTTAGCCGAAAACTTGGCATATCTCGGCACAGTGTGCAGTGTGTCCTTAAGAAATATGAGGAAACTGCACAAGTGAAGGACAAAAGAAGAATTGGCGGACCTAAAAAAACTATCTACAGCTGATAAACAGTATCTGAAAGTCATGTCCTTAAGAAATAGGGAAAAAAAAGAAAAGGCACAATACGTGAGAGACCCTACAGTTTATCAATCTACTGTTCGCTGAAGCCTCATCAGAAATGGTCTCAGTGGAAGGATGGCTGTCAAGAAGCCCTTCTTAAGGGAGGGAAACAGGGAGAAAAAGCTGAGGTATGCCAAATTACACAAGAACTGGACTGAAATCAGTGGCAACAGGTCTTATGGAATGATTAATCCAAATGTGAAATTGTTGGTTCAAATCACTGTTGATATGTATGGAGGAGGTCAGAAGAGAGGTACAACAATGAGTATCAATAGTCATCAGTAAAACATGGTGGAGGCTCTGTCATGGTTTGGACCTGCATTTCACCCAGAGGTGTTGGGGATCTTGTCAAAACTGATGGAGTTATGAACACAGAAAAGTTCCATCAGATTTTGATCCACCATGCAATACCATCTGAAAAGCATCTGATTGGCTACAGCTTTATTGTTTAGCATGACAATGACCCCGAACATGCTGTCAATGCAGTAAAAGCATACCTGGATAGAAAAACACACAATGGAACATTACCAGTCATGGATTGGCCTCCCCACAGCCCAGACCTCAACAATGAACCAGTTTGTGATCATCACGACAGAGAACAGAACAAAAGGTGGCAAACATTCAAAGAGCAGCTTTGAATGTCCTTCAAGAAGCTTGGAAAACTATTCCTGAAGACTATTAAAAGAAATTACAAGACAGCTTGCCTAAGAGAGTTAAGGATGTCTTGATGAATAATGGTGGTTATACCAAATATTGACTTTCAAGCTTGTTAGAATTGTACAAACTCTATTTCTGCCTTATACTGTATTTCCATTTACTTTTGTACATTTCAATATATCACTGCAACTATTTCCTCTTTTCTAAGCAAAACATAAATAAATGAAGGGTGGCACAAGACTTTTGCACAGTACTGTATATTCAATTCAATTCAAATCTATTTTATTGATTGAATAGCGCTGAATCACAATAACAGTTGCCTCAAGGCACTTTATATTGTGGGGTAGAGCCTACAATAGACCCTACAATATTAGAGAGAAAACCCCAACTGTAAGACGACCCCTATGAGCAAGCACTTGGCAATAGTGGGAAGGAAAAACTCCCTTTTAATACAAAGAAACCTCCTGCAGAGCCAGGCTCGGGAAGGGGCAGCATTCTGCTGAGACCGGTTGGGGGTGAGGGGAAACAGAAGAGAGCAGAGGGAAACAGGACAAAAGACACACTATGGGAGAGAGCCAGAGTTTAATAGTAACTAATAACTAAATGCAATAGTGGTATAAAAACACATGGAGAGTGAAAAGAGGTGAGTGAAGAAGAAATGCTCAGTGCATCATGGGAAGCCCCCAGCAGCCTAGGCCTATTGCAGCGTAACCAAGGGATGGCTCAGGGTCACCTGATCCATCCCTAACTATAAGCTCTATCAAAAAGGAAGCCTGAAGTCTGAGAGTGACTTTTTCCAGGCGAAACGAAGGTCTTCCAAATTAGTGAAACGCCATTTTCTATCCAGCTTATGAGTTATCTGCTTTAAGGCACGCGTTTGTGAATTATAACAGGGAGTCAGGCATCTCTGATTTGAAGCTTTCTTTTTCAGAGGAGCCACAGTATCCAGAGTCATACGCAGTGAGGATGTAACACTATTAGCAAAAT
>VUQI01033153.1:15633-26663 GCA_015106735.1 Paratilapia polleni | reverse complement strand
TTTTTTTTCTTTCTTCCCCCCCCCCCCCCCCCCCCCCGCAAGTACATAACCACTCACAGTGGGCTGGTATTGGACTGGTATTCATTTAACACTTTTATAGTCTTACTGACCTCTCAAAGCAATGTAACACTACAAACCACATTCATGCATACATTCACACAGCACACACATCAGGAGCAACATGGGGATCAGTACCTTCAAATACGTTGTACATATTCTCTGCACACCTAAACGAGTGGCAGGTGCATCTGAGAAAACTTCGTCATAAGAGCAATTGAATGGAACTTCCTAACACTGTCTCGCTTACAGCTGAAATATTTATTTGTTTCTTTTAATCCGATCTCCATCAGGTATCTGGACTAAGTCACATACTTACTCTCCTGTCGGGCTCTTGGAAACGAGTCAGAGCTGCTTTTTCCTGACAGTTAGCATTTTTCAGACTATCGTTTTGAGCTCTCCATCATCTGCACTTCCTGGATGTTTCTGCAGTAAATATGTCAGCACCCACTTTAGACATATTCAATAGAAATGATTTTATTTCCTCCTTGGCAGCAGAACAAATAACATACCTTTGGAAAATCCTGCAGGTTAACCTGTGCGAGGGCCATTTTCAGATGACGCTATAGCTTAGTCAGATAAGATGGAGGAATACAAACTCATAAATTCTTGCCATGACTTGGTCAAGACACTCTGTAGATTACAGACTGATTGATCACCGACCAATCTCAGGTTGATGTCTTCTATGAGCCGCACGGTTTCACTGGAAACAATTGCAGGAAACAAGACTGTGGAGGGAAATAAAATTGGTGTGGATGATATCTGCTGTCTCGTGTAAAGCCTAAAAACAAAAGAAAAGCTGTCCATGGGTCACATGAAGAGGAGAGCATGGGTTGTCTGTCTTTGAGCTTCACTTCATCATGCAGTGTGGAAGAAAGTTTTCGGTTCCTTTTGGTCAGTGTTGTAGAAGTTATCATATGAGGTGAGTGACGGTACAAAAAATTTTTAAATGAGCAACACATTCTCACCCAACTTGTCCCATAGTCACACTTGGTCAGGACCCTTTTCTGCACATTTTATTGCACTGGGTGTCCCTCTAGTGTCATTTTCTGAGGTGCAGGGTACTGCTCTGTAATACCAGTGCAGAAGAATAACAAATGAGACAAGTCCACATGAAGGAGGAAAGTGAGGAGGTGGGTGGCATAATCTTCAACATTATTCTGTTGAAAAGGCAAACCAGTCCCATCTGCAACAACAAGAGTACATTTTACTGCAGTCTCATGGCGTCCAGTTCAGACTATTCTATTAAAGTCTATCAGACAGCTGTGCATGCTGAAAAATGACGATAAAGTGCATTAAAATATGACTTCTACTGGTCCCGACCAAGCATCAGTATGTTACCAGTTGGCAGTGACAAAGTGCTGAAGTGCCTCAGACAGTGCACTGCTTTTTGTCAGCTGTGATACACTACACAGAACAAAATGATCAATTCTTGTGCATCAGGGTTATTTTTAGTCTCAATGCCATATTTTCTTTCTAGTACTTTTACACTGAACCCAACATAACAGCTGTGCAGCCCCAACAAAACACTATATATATATATACTATATATATATATTCCCTCAATAAATGAAGTCATCATTAGCTTTTTGCATATTTGTCACACTTACATGTTTCAGGTCATCAAATAATTCATCATTAATATTAGTCAAAGATAACCTGAGTAAATACAAAATGCAGTTTTTAAATGGTGATTTCATTTATTAAAGGGAAAAAGATATCCAAACCTACCTGGCTCTCTGTGAAAAGTAATTGCCCCCTAAACCTAATAACTGGTTGGGTCACCCTTGGCAGTAAGAACTATAATCAAGCGTTTGCGATGACTGGCAATGAGTCTTTCACATCACTGTGGAGGAATTTTGGCCCACACTTCTTTGCAGAATTGTTGTAATTCAGCCACATTGGAGAGTTTTTGAACATGAACGGCATGATTTAAGTCCGGACTTTGACTTGGCCACTCCAAAACCTTAATTTTTTTTTTTTTGTTTGTTTTTTTAGCCATTCAGACGTGGACTTGAAACTAGTTGAAATGATCTGAACACTCATGGACAGGTGGAATCATGGAGAAGAACTTATTTTCCCAATTTATGTCGACGTCTATGTTAATTTTTCATCCAGTATCCCAATCATGCCTCAAACTGAGGACATGTGAGGAGTTTTTGTTTTTTAATGTTTAAAAACTTTTTTTTTCATTGTCATCATTGTCCTGTTGCATAACCCAAGTGCGCTTGAGCTTCAGGGTGCAAACTTCTCCTTCAGGATTTTGTGTGATTTTCAGTTTAACTATGATATTTGCAATCATCTGCTTATTCAATAAATCAGATTGTGTCTGTTTGTTTTGCTGTGCTATGCTGAGTAAGGTGAACACATGGAAGTGCTACCAGTCTATGTCTGTGCATACGTTTAAAAGGGAAGTGTCAGTGCCCCTCTGTCACACTCACTGAGTTTTATAGAACCTTTAAAGAAGCACAGTTCAGAGCTGCAGTCGGGTCATTTTCCATTCAGATCACTTCAAAATGCTCCACTGCAAACCTCAACTCATTTCCTATCACACAGACTTCCCTGTCAGCTGTTTGGGTGAAGATGGAAATGGCAACTGACAGCCTGGACATGATATGATGTACAGCGAAAACTGAGAGGAGTGTTGGTAAGAACTGAAGTTCAGGGAAAATTGCTTCGCAATTGACTTCTGCAAACTGCAACAGAAATACATTAGGAAGGAAATGTAAGTGCACATTTTCTCTTACTGTAATGAAGTCACAGCTATATTGTTACTAGAATGATTGGAAATGCTCTCACTGACAGGGCATTGTTTTCCTCCAGAGTATCCTATCTTTTCGTACAATATTCACTTGTAGTGAATATATTTGTGATTTGCGTCACTGTCATTCCTCCTTCCTGCTTATGCAGCCTCCCCCCCCAAACAGGAGCGTTTGTTTTCAGTGTCCAACATTGCTTCAGCCAGACACCTTTTTCTCATCTCTAAGATGCCAACGGCTTTGACAAAACTACAGTGTTCGACTCCCTGGGGATGAAACCGCCCCCAAACAACCTCCTGCAAAGTGATGGACTCAATATGTTGCAAAACTTATTGGGAAAATAATCCAATCTTATAGAAATATAATTTCAAGGAAACATGACTGCACATTCAGTGTGTCATATTTAGTTGTATGATTAAAACCAGTGAGAGTTTGGACTGCATTATGTCCCTGTAAACAGAGGGATGGAATTTCATAGGCAAAGTATTATGTAGGAAAGCGCTATGGAGAAAACCTTATTCACTAGAAGAGCTTTTACAGTTGTTGGTAAACATTCCTCAAATTGAATTTTTATAACCTGTAATTACAGTGTTACTATTTTTATATGCTGCATGTCACTAATTTGTGTCTTCTCTCTCCCATAGTTTGTTTTTTGTCCTGTCTCACTGTGCTCTCCTTTCTATTCTCTTTCCCTTCACCCACCAGCCAATCTCTGCAGATGGCTGCCCCTCCCTGAGCCTGGCTCTGCTGGAGGTTTCTTCCTGGAAAAGGGGAGTTTTTCCTTCTCACCATTGCCAAGTGGTTGTTCCTAGGGGATCATCAAATTGTTAGGGTTCTCTCTCTAATACTGTCGAGTCATTACCTTGCCTTACAGGCAACTGTTATTGTGATTTGGCACTATATAAATACAATTCAGCTGAAGTGAACTGAATTAAATGAATTAATAGATGTTGCTGTTCCAGTTTTGTGACACCTATAATAATGATCCAGTGTTACATACACAGTAAAAAGAATCCGTAAAAATACAATACAATGTACCATTTTAAAATGAAGGCATTTTCCGTGTTAATTTTTTACAGATTTTTCCCGTATTTTTAACCACACATTGAATTTTACCATTTACCATTTACAGTAACCACCGTAAAAACAAAAAAACAAAACAAAAAAACGTTAATGTAGTGGCAGAAAATTACCAGGACATTTTCCTTTTTTTTTTTTTTACAGTGTAGCAATAGTTTTCCTGTTAACAAAAATGACACTTAAGTAAACATGTCATGATGGTTTAAGATGAATTCTTTTTTTTTCATGTTTTTTACCAATATAGCAATATGCTTATACTGATGCTAACTCTAGACAAAATGCATGCGAAAATGTGTCCATCAAGATTTATGTAGCAAGTGTGATTTGGTAGAGTTGCTAGATTTATTAAGGCAAATTTCCTAAATGACAGACACAGAGTGTAAATGGCACATAGGGTCATGTGTAAAGCCCACTGTGAATGAATATGTTCACCATACACCAACACATAAATTAATTCACAACACAAAATGGGGTCTCTCATTTTCTTAGTTTCTTAGTTTCCAAACGTTCAGAGTTCAAAGGTGACTCAGATAGGTCTAGAGGTGTCTGCTTCCATATAGTAAGCAGCAGTTTCTAGGTATGCAACATATCCAGTTGGACCACATGGGGGAAAAAATCTGACCTGGAAAAGGTCAGGAGGAACACTTAGAAGTGACTGATTGATGTTGTACTACTACATTAAAACTCAAAGTAAAGTGTAAATCATATATACCTTTATGAAGGTTTCAGAGTCTTCAAACAACAGGGCTATGTCTATAAGCTTAATTATTTATTAATGCTTGTACTATAATTTAACATAAGCAGCATCAGCAAGGCTGTTAAAATAATACCACCACCACAATTTTAAAACCTCAACTCGCTGCTGACTGTAGGAAACTAACTACTTCTTTCAGAGCACTGCTTAGTAGCAGCAGCTAAACAGGCCCAAACAGAGTGAGGCAGAAACAGGAAGTTAGCTCATGAGCTGGAAATTTATATCCTGGGAACAGTGTGATTGGTTGAATCATCAACAGGTTTTAAAATGTGTTACATTTATTTTACCCGTGTTGTAGTAACTTTATATTCACTGCACTTGTGCTAACTTAACTGACAGCTGACTATACCTACAGTATAAACACAGGACTTTTTCTCTGTACACATGTACACACTGACTGTACCACACTACTAATGCACACTCCAGTATTAGACACACACATACCAGATTACTGTATATTACTGAGAGAGTACTTTTCCATCACTCTCTGTGCATTATATACATGTTACTCCACAGTAGTACGTTGTATTACACAATCTCATACAGCTGTGACAGCTGTGACACCAAGCTGGTCACTTTTTCTGCCAATTGAAATTCTTTTTAATTTGTCTGGTAATAATTGATTGAGGCAGGTTATGATCATTTGACCTTCATCTTGTACAGTTTACACATTTTTTTCTGTAATGAAAAGCTGAAGGAAGGAGAGACAAAGACTGTTTGCAGTGAAAGCATAGACTGTATACAAAAGATGGAGATAGCCACGGTGTCACCCACTGGCTTTTGGACTCGTCATTTTGAAGTCTCAACGTTAGCCTTTTTGCCATCTTGCTTGTTTGTTTTTTGGAGCCAGAAGCGATCATATTTGGACATGAGGGTGAAGTGCTAAGTTATCAGCTAAGGCTAGCAAACTTGGTTAGCAAGGTTCATTTATAAACTGTACAGATGCAAGTCACAGATACACATATCTGCAAATTAAAACCAAAACAAAAGAAAAAAAAAAAAAAAAAAAAAATATATATATATATAAATATATAAATAAATATATATATATATATATATATATATATATGAAAGAAAAGGAAGAAACAAAGAAAAAAGATATTAGATATTACCAGGTGAGCGTATCCAAGCTTTTGACTGATACTGTAACGTGTCAGTAAATTAGGCATCCAGAATAGCTTCAGGGTTCTCATCTTATTCTACAAGTATCCTAGACAGCAGGGATGAAGGTCGTTCTTCTAAAACATATTCACTTACGAGAAGTTATAACAGCACAGTTAATGTGAGATTAGGTCACTATAAAAAAGTACATATTTTGTTTCTCTGGGAATGTATTTAGGTTTTCCCAAATACAAACCTCACACCACTGAAATCTACCAGCCAGTTAAAGTAATATACACAAATGTATACGCTTAAGTGGGCAATTGATTGATTTGCCTTTGATTTCAGTTCCAAACAGGCTGCTTCTGTATTTATGCACATCTAATCTGTATTCATACAGTGTATATGAAGCCATACAGAGGGTTTGTTCTGTGTGTGTGTGCATGTGTGCTGTACAGTAGCATAATAAATAGCCCTGTATGAAATAATGATGAGATTGGGTGTAAAACAGTGACTGCAGGGAAAAATAGGCCTGAATGATGCATCAACCCTCAGCTAAAAATGTGCAAATGAATTCAGTGGGCATTCATCGAATAGGAGACTGTCAGATCAGAGGATAGGGCCTCTGTGTGTGTGTGTGTGTGTGTGTGTGTGTGTGTGTGTGTGTGTGTGTGTGTGTGCGTGTGTGTGTGTCCAGGTATTTCTCACATTATGGTAACAAAGCAAGCAGCTAAATTTTAAGATGAAGACATGTTTGAGTAGTGCTGGGTTCAGACTGCATAATGTCAGTGTGAGTATGGCCCAATCCTGCCAACAAAGGGCGCCGGTTCAAGACGAGAACGAAAATAGGTGTTATGCGCGACAGTCAGTTATTTTGTCTTGTGTCATAATGGACAAAAACTGGGAGTGCATGCAGAAACCTTCACCAAGTTTAGACAGAAAGAACGTGTTAGAAGTTTTCAGGTCTTCCACAAAGGTTCTGTCACTTTTGTGAGGTTACCAATACGAGCGCAGAGTGCTCCGCCAGCTGTCAGAATTGGGTAATCTATCATCACAACAGACAAAAATACTGTGTAGTCTGTATAGTCTGTAACCCAAAATTAGGTTTGGGTTATCCCAGCAGTCATTGGGCAAGAGGCAGGGTACACCGTGGACAGGTCGCCAGGGCTAAATGTGTTATTAGCACTCTATCCATCCATAGAACATGGGAACATCAAAACACCAGATTAGGGAATATTTTTTTTGAAAGAATGGTGTAATGTTCCAGAGACATGAAGGATTAATGTTAAATAAGGCACACTGAAACACTTCTGGAGGTACATAGTGGCCTGACACCTTATTAAGACACTTTAAATTTGTTTTTCCTTTAATTAAATACAGCTAACAGCTGGTTAGCTTAGCTTAATTTAAAGAGAAAAAGCCTGTCTCTGTCCGACTCGACTATATCTTTTTTTTTTTTTTTTTTTTTTAATTTTTTTAAAAATTTTTTTTTTTTTTTTTTTTTTTTTTTTTTTTTTCTTGTTATTTTTTTTTTTTTTTTTTTTTTTTCGTTAATTTGGTCCTTTTTTTTTCTTTTTTTTTTTTTTTTTTTTTTTTTTTTTTTTTTTTTAAATTTGTGTAGGAATATTGCATAGTTAGTATCGTTTCTGTCACGTCTAGATGTGGACCTTTGCTGTATGTCTGTTTCTCCCCTTCTTGTTACACTACTAAACAAAATATAGTTATGTGTGGGACTATTTCCTGGTTGGGTACAGTCATTTCCTAGACTCTCCACTGGGTCTTTGGCAACCTCATAATAACAACAACACTGCAGGAAGTTGGTGTGTCTGGCCAAGAAGTAGTCAGGCATGGAGGCAGCCAAGTTGTGTTAAAAAAACAAAAAAAAACAAAAGAAAACTGATTTTCAAGCACGTAGAACTTTAAGAATTTTTATTTTTCCATCTAAAGTTTTTTTTCTATCCATATTTCACAGTAACATCTACAATCAGGTAATTGCTGAAATGTGGGAGAGACTCACAAGCAGTCAGACAATCATAATCATGTGGAACTTTGCTGTGCAACACTCTGTGCCAAAAACAAACAACTACTGAGATGAGCCTTTGCTTCTGTGAAAGCCAGCAACTGATAACTGCGGATAGGCCTTCAGCGGTAAATAAGAACCTGGCTTTGTTCACAGTTCATGCAAATGTGTTGGCAGATTTGTTTCTCAAATCACTGTGTCCACTGTTATTTAAAAGTGATCAGATGTGATTTGTGTGTCCAGTGATAATGACATGGATGTCAGTAACTGCTGAGCTACGCTGGTTGCGTGGCTTTCCTTCCAGTACCTCCACCATGCTTCACAATGGCTGAATGAACCGACTTCAGTTATTGCAGGAACGATTTTCTATTAATTTAAAGTGTCACCATGAATGCAAAGAATTTGGAGATTTTCAGTTTGTTCTTTTGTACATGACATGACTTGTACTGCTATGAGTTTGCATCCTTGAGACATGGTTAAGATGAACTTTTCATCATTGTTTCCTCATACCAAGATGGTCCTGGGTGTGAACCTGGGCCTTTCTTTGTAGAGTTTGCATCTTCTCCCTGTGCTTGCACCAGGACCTCTGGTTTCTCCTGCCATCAAAAGACATACCAGAGTAATGCAGATAATCTGGGTCCAGGACACACATTTTTTTGTTGATTTAAATGTTTTAAGTCTTTGTGGCATTTCCTTCATTTCTGAGTCACATTAAACTGTCTATTTTTGATTAATTTAAACTATATTGTGGATTACGGTAAGCACAATTTAATGGTATTTGTAATAATAGTAACTGTAGGAGCACACACAATCGAAATACATACGTATTTCGGTTGTGTGTGCTCCTACAATTTGCATTTGTCTAATATTGAACATGTTGGGGAAGTTCCAAGTACGTGTTTTCTGTCATAATGAATTGTTCTGGGTTTGTTCCAGATATGGTGTATTTTAGCAATCTTCATGTTAGAGTAGCAAAGCAGTGACACCATGAGTGCGGTGGGTTGCTGGGCTGATGACTATCAGCATGTTACATACAGTATAGCACAGATAGGAGTATGCAGAGCGATGCACTGCTTTTTTTTTTTTTTTTTAAAAAGAGAGACCTTTGAAGCAAACCTCAGACTGTCTTGCTGATAAGAATGAATGCAAGCCAAATGCAGTTACACTGCAATCAAAGGCTATGTGTACCTCATCCAAATATTAACAATATAAACATTTTACTTTGACTTATAAGCAGTTGACTACAACCTGTTGGGTTATGTATATTATGTACGTATGTTAGTCACACCCTGTGGATCAGCTTCCTTCTAAGCAAAAGCAAATATATAGAAAATAAGACTGAACATGATATGACATCTCTTCTTTTAATTATAAAATATTCTTAAATGTTGTGTATTTATAATCCATGTTGGGATAGACTTAATCTTCTTTTATTGAATATGGCAGCAGTTCCATTCTTTTCAGTATTTCAATTTGAATTCAAAGCTGCACCACCTTGACTTGAAAAATCCATCCATTTTCTTCTGCTTATCCTATTCAGGGTTGCAGGTGGCGGCTGGAGCCTATCCCAGCTACCACAGGGCAAGAGGTGGGGTACACCCTGGACAGGTCGCCAGTCTGTCGCAGGGAGAGACAGACAACCATTCACACTCACATTCACACCTATGGCCAATTTAGAATCACCAAATAACCTAATCCCACTAACTGCATGTCTTTGGACTGTGGGAGGAAGCCGGAGTACCCGGAGAGAACCCACGCAAACACGGGGAGAACATGCAAACTCCACACAGAAAGGCCCTGGCCAGATGGTGGATTCAAACTCAGGACCTTCTTGCTGTGAGGCAGCAGTGCTAACCACTGCTCCACCATGCTGCCCCGACTTGAAAAACCTCTGCTTAAATGTTAATTAGTCATGTGCTGGGCACATACTCAAGCTGCGTGGGTTAAATGTACCACAGATCTTTTATGTAGTTAGACAGAGTCAATCAGTGTGCCCTCCTGGTCAGTTTACAACACCAGTACAAGATGGTCTACTGCTAATTTTTAGACAGTTTGGACATGTTTTCACTGACATGACTTCTTGTATCTGTGCCATGTGGATTTCACCACTGCCCAGTGGCAGGTTCTGAGTCTATTCACTCCAACAGAACAAGTGAGCAAACACACAAATTATGATTCTTTTGCCCCATAGGCAACTGTAGTTAATCATGGAGCCATTTTTACAAGCAACATGTGGCACAAAAGGCATTTTTGAGGCAGATGAATAAAACAATATTAGCTTTGCTTGAGACTTGTCTATATCTCAGCAGCACACTCTTGTGAGATCTGGCAACATCTGCCTTCCAAAAATTCTCTATGCAAATATAACCTACATACATATAACTTATGACATTTACTTATACACCCTGTACCTCTGAACATCATTGCACAACCCAATCTACTTTCGTCCTTTCAGTTTTACCATGACCACTTCAGAGGCCATAGCATTGGCATAGTTTGTGAAGTGTCATTGTGACTTTGCGCTATGTATTGGTGCAACTACACTCACTGTTGACCCTCATGTTGACTGGCATTTACACTTATAAATTACCACAATGAAATACTTTACTTTGCTTTACATGCTTAAAAAACCCAAGCATGTACTTTTCTAGCCTCAAATCAAAACTCTACAATGCTTGCTGTTAGTCACACAAAACACACATTAGAAATATCTCACTATTTTCTTTTCTATGCAGCAGTTGCCTTAATAAACTCCTTTTTTTTCTGATTTCCTTCCTCTTTTGCATTGCCTTTTTCCCACTAGAAAGCTGTAACACCTAAAGCGCTGGCTGTTTTCACTCAGGAGCAGATTGCTGTGCCATGAATCTATAATGTAATCCCCCGACAAGAAGGGACACACATCACTCAAACGCTATAGTACATTACAATTTCTACCCAAGATATGCTGGAAAGTTCATGCATGGGAATCTTAGAACTGCATAAGGCAAAGAGAGAGCGAGAGAGAGTGTGTGTTGACATGCATTAGCTTATGTGTTGCAGCACAGGCATGGTGTGTGTATGTTTGCAGTTGTGTCCTTGCATCTGCTCTTATGTGTGTGTGTGTGTGCATGTGTGTGTGTGTCTTTTGATTGGCTCAGTTCATGCGTACACTGTGTGTGTATACAGTGTGTGTATATGTGGAGTTTTATAGAGAGGAACTGTGTGTGGGGGAGGAGAATGTGGAAGTGAATTATGCCTTTTTCAGAGGGGAGGGGTGCAT